>PVJH01017606.1:0-21195 GCA_004026705.1 Nesogale talazaci | reverse complement strand
CCTTCCATCTGCGGGGGATGCTTCTGTGTCCCTCTCCTACACCATCAATCAGCACGTCTTAGCAATCCTACCTCCCCGAGGCTCTTAACTCAGCATCCCGCCCGTGGTACCTCTCCAATGCCCCTCTGTCACCTAGACAACGACAGACAGCCTCCGTGCAGGCTGTACTTCCCAAGGATGGCCTGACCATATCTGCACACTCCCATCATTTTCCCATCCAGGGGGGGAGTCAGAGCTACCTCCTCTAGGCTCTGGGGAGACCCTTGTGACTACCTTCGCAGACAGGATTCAGCAGACATGATGGCATGTGACTTCTGAGGCTGGACCATTCAAAGCCCAGGTCCTTCCACGTCACACCCTGTTCTCTGATTCTTGCACTAACCACCCAGCCATCGTGTTGGGAGGCAGCCCAGGCAGCATGTGGAGAGGGATGGAAGGCCACAGTCGTCCTGCCCGTCCGAGCTCCGGAGAGCCCACATCGAGTGTTGGTCCGTCCGGAAAGTGAATCTCCCAGCGCCCAAACCATTCCATCTGGCACTATGCGGAATACAGCCAAACTGGCCCCACGGAGTCCTGCCAGATGTATAGATTTTTTTTTGGGGGGGGCATCACTGCTCTCCGGCGGTGGGAGTAGGAGGCCCAGCCCCACTGCTGGAATTGAACCTCCGTCCCAGTGGGCCACAGTCCCGCGCACAACCACGACGCTACCGGGGCTCAGCCCCAGATGTATAGATTTATGAATGACAAAACAGACTGTTGCTTTAAGCTGCAGTGTTTTGGAGTTGCGACATGACACTGGGAAAACTTGAGCACGCTGCTAAACGTCCTCCTCAGTCTTGCTTCCCCCTGTCTGTTGTCCATCAACATTGCTCATGGTGTGTTTGGTAGCCCAGAGGGATTAAAGACATTTTTTTTTTAATTGTGGTCAATGTGAAGAGACATCAAAGAGAAGAAAAATTCTGTTACCATTCCATTATTTTTCATTCTAATTCCCCACGAACTTTTTGAGCCCTCTTGTACACACAGAACCAAACATTTGCATCCCAGCATTCTCCATGCGTCCCGTTCAGTGGCATTATCTGATACTCCCCAGGTTGTTCCACTATCACTCTTATCGGTTCCCCGATTTTTTTTTTCAAGCCCCAGAGGATCTTCTAAAACTAGAAATCAGTCAACAGTTTAGAGGATTATATGTTCTGGATAACCCTCCTGCTCAAAATTATTCAAGCAAAAAGAAAGCCCGGATAAAATGGACAAAGATGTTGCTGAGCTGCTGAGAAAGTAAGAGATAGCTGCTATAAGGATAAACTTCCACCCTGAACTGGCATTCCAGTATATGTGCTGCCAAAGTGAGCACGGAAGCTGGCATTCCTAAAGGTTCCCGAGGCAGGGAGGGGGAGTGTGGTCTTGGGGCTGAATCCCTGCATCAGAGGGTGGTCAGGTACAGACTCGGTCAGTGAAGGAGGCGGAAGTACCCGGAGGACCAAAAGATCTCAGAGGAGGGCAAGAATACAGGTGTGGGGATTGATGAATGGGCTGAAGTGTTAAATTCAGTCCAGAGTTGATAGTCTGAAATGTAAGTCCCCCAATTAATGAATAATAATAATAAAATAATAATAAAAAAACAAGGCTGTAGCAAAATCTATTTTGATTTTCTGTTACTTTTGAGTCATTTCATTTTAAATAATAAATAAAAGAGATGATCAGTTTTTAGGTACTTGCTTACGTGTAACTCTCAAATCAGACAGGACCAGAGGACCTGGATAATCCATTCTAGAACTCCTCTGTCGTATTTGGGAACATAAATATAGCAGTAGATACTTTTTTTTTTTTTAATTTTATTTTTTTTAGGCATCACTGCCCTTTCTGTGGCAGTAGATTCTTTTAAGTTTTAAAAACTAGGAAGCTTTCCTACTTGCCAGATTACTCACTGCCTTTGAGGTCATGCCCACCCATACCGATCCTGTAGGACAGGGGAGAACTATCCTTGTAAGTTTCCAAGATGAACTCTTTAAAAAATAAATTTCCCTAGGCTGAGTCCCGATGGCGCAGTGGTTGTGCGCGGGACTGCGGCCCACTGGGATGGAGGTTAAAAAAAAAATTCCTTAAAACTTTATTTCAAAGCTATCCATCTCTCTGTTAATACGGTGTACAGTTAATGTTCTGTGACAGGTAGTACTAGGCCTGCCCATTGCCGACAGTGGACTTGGAGAAAACCCATTTCCTGGTACTCAACAGTTACATTACTCTTGTTTTGTTTTGTTTTGTTTTGTTTTTTGGCATCACTGCCCTCAGATGGTGGGAGTAGGAGGCCCAGCCTTTGCTCCGTGGAGCTGGAATCGAACCTCCATCAAAGTGGGCTGCAGTCCTGCGCACAACCACTACGCCACCGGGGCTCAGCCCCAAATTACTCTTTTCAAACCATCCCAAATTCCCCATACTTGCAAAAGTATGATATGCACTCATTGCCGTCAATTTTAAATCTGAACTTACATTATTGTTCTATATCAGTGGGTGTTAAAATGATGCCATTTTAACAAATTCACTGTACAAATCAAGATACTACAGGGTTATATTAGACAAGAGTATTTTTTTTTTACAAACACTACATTACATGACCTTGCCATTTGAAACATTACGTTTCATATTTGTGTAAATTATTGTTAATAACTAAACTTTACAGAATTTAACAGCAGCTACAGTTCCAAGACTAATCCTTTGTTTGTTTTTTCTTTCTTTCTTTCTTTCTTAGGCATCACTGTCCTCTGGTGGGAGTGGGAGGCCCAGCCTTGCTGCTGCTGGATTTGAACTGCCAAGCCAGTTGGCCACAGTCCCGCACTCAATATTTTTTTTAAAAAATCATTTTTTGGGGGGTTATCACTGCCCTCTGGTGGGAGTGAGAGGCCCAGCCTTGCTCCTGAAGAGCTGCTGCTGGATTTGAATCGCCAAGCCAGTGGCCCACAGTCCCACACTCAATCACTATGCCACTGGGGCTCAGCCCGAAAAAAATCATTTTATTGGGAGCTTTTCCTGATAACAATCAATAATTCAATTAGATAAAGCATCACTGTAAAAAAAAAAGCATCACTGTACAATCGCTGACAATATCTTCTTTTTCTTTTTTTTTAACTCATTTTATTGGGGGCTTATAGAATACAATCTGTACATTCTATACATTCATTCATTGTGTCAAGCACATTTGTACTTTTGATACCATCATCATTCTCAAAACATTTTATTTTTACTTGAGTCCTTGGTATCAGCTTCTCATTTTTCATCTCCTCCCCATGAATCTTTGATAATCTATAAATTATTATTTTGTCATGTCTTACACTTCATGTCCAACATCTTCCTTTACCAACTTTTCTGTTCATCCCCCAGGGGGTTATATGTAGATCTTTGTGATAGTTCCACCCTTTCTACCCTACCTCACTTTTCCCCTCCTGGTATCACTACTCTCATTATTGGTCCTGAGTGGGGTTTATCTGTCCTAGATTCCCTGTGTTTCCAGTTCTTATCTGTACCAGTGTACATCCTCTGGTCTAGCTGGAATTGTAAGGTAAAATTGGGATCATGAGAGTTGGGGTGGGGGGGAGAAAGCATTAGAGAACTAGGGGAAAACTATGTGTTTCATTATTGCTATACTACACCGTAACTGAATTGTCTCCCCTCTGAGATCCTTCTGTATGGGGATGTCCAATTGCCGACAGATGGGTTTTGGTATCCCACATCCCCTCATTCACAATGCTAGATTTTTTGTTCTTTGATGCCTGATACCTGATCCCATCGACACCTCATAGTCACACAGGCTGGTGTGCTTCTTCCATGTGGACTTTGTTACTTCTGAGCTAGATGGCTGTTTGTTTATCTTCAAGCCTTTAAGATCCCAAACGCTATATCTTTTGATAGCTGGGCACCATCAGCTTTCTTCACCACTTTTGCTTATGCACACATTTGTCTTCAGTGATCGTGTCAGGAAGGTGAGCCTCATGGAATGTCAATTTTTTTTGGATTTTTTGGGCATCACTGCCCTCTGGTGGTGGGAGTAGGAGGCCCAGCCTTTGTTCCTGTGGAGCTGGAATTGAACCTCTATCCCAGTGGGCCGCAGTCCCACACACAACCACTACGCCACTGGGGCTCAGCCCCTGGAATGTCAATTTAAGAGAACAAAGTGTCCTTGCATTGAGGGAGTACTAGAGTAGTGGCCCAATTTCCATCTGCTACCTTACTAAATCTATAGATATATGCACCAGATCTATTTCCCTGCCACCAAGACTCTTTTTTAAAATTTTAAATCATTTTATTGGGGCCTCATACAGCTCCCCTCACCATCAATACATACATTCATTGTATGCAGACCACATTTGTGCATTTGTTGCCATCATCATTCTCGACGCCACAACTAACTTTTTTTTTTTTTGGGGGGGGGGGGCATCACTGCTCTCCGGCGGTGGGAGTAGGAGGCCCAGCCCCACTGCTGGAATTGAACCTCCGTCCCAGTGGGCCGCAGTCCCGTGCACAACCACGACGCCACCGGGGCTCAGCCCGTGTTTTTGTTTTTTTTGGGGGGGGCATCACTGCCCTCTGGTGGGAGTAGAAGGCCCAGCCTTGCTCCTGGAGAGCTGCTGTTGGATTTGAACCATCAACCCTGTGGGCTGCAGTCCCGCACAGAACCACTACGCCACTGGGGCTCAGCCCTCCTGTTGCTAACCTTGTGGAGCATAACCACTATGTCACCAGGGTATAATATTAAGCTATAAGTAATTTAAAGTGATTTGATATATGCAGCTTCATCATTTATATACTACTAAGTCATTAGTTCAGCAGATTTTAGCTTACTTCCTGTTTTGCAGCTATTATCCTCCTCTAGTTTTAGAATATTTTCATCAAACCCGAGAGAAACCCCGCACCCAACAGCAGTCACTTCCCTTCCCCATCTCTTTCCCTGGCTAGCTCTGGGTGAGTACTGATCTACTTTCTTTTCTGTAGATTTCCCCATCTTACGCATTTAACATCAACGTTACAATACAATCTTAGACCATTTTACGACATGTGATGGTATCATAAGATAATGCCATTTGGTATTAGCTTTTGGTCATCAGCTTCTTAAACATAGCATATTGCATTTGATGTCATAGCACGTGTCAACACGCATTCCTTTTTATTGCTGAGTAGAAACCTGTTGCCTGGGTAAGTCACATGTTGTTTACCCATCAGTTGAGAAATATTTGTTTTTTTCCCATCTTTTGGCTATTATGACTAATGTGGTGCTGTAGACCTTCATGCACAAGTTTTGTTCATCTTTTAACTTTATCTTGGGCATTGCATTATGCCGGCTTCTCTAGAGAAGCAAAACATGTGTCATATATATATTTTGCCAATGATCTTATCGGGGGCTCTTCAGCTCTTATAACATTCAATACATCATTTGTATCAAGCATATTTGTATACATGTTGCCATCTTCATTTCCAAATATTTTCTCCTTGAGCCCTTGGTAAAAGTTTTTCCTTCTTTGTAGAAGGAAATTTATTTATTTATTTATTTTTTATTTTTAGACATCCCTGTCCTCTGGTGGTGGGAGTAGGAGGCCCAGCCTTTGCTCCTGTGAGCTGGAATTGAACCTCCAACCCAGTGGGCTGCAGTCCCACGCATGGCCACTACGCCACCGGGGCTCAGCCCCCAGAAGGAAATTTCTATCATGAAAAATATCACGAAGTTGTAGAAGCAAGTCAGTCCAGCCCCGTTTCAAGTCCATGAGTGAGATGTTGAAATGGAGGCTTCTCACTATTTGCTTAGTTTCAGAGGCTGATGCACCCAGTGTTGGCAGGGACACCATAGGCTGCCTAGTAGAGGCAGTGGATCCAAGGTCAATAGGTCAGATGGTAGGTGGCTGATAGTCCCGGGGATGGGCAGGCAATATGGCGGGCCATTGGCTCAAGTCCAAAGAACGGGAGGTCAATGAGCCAGATGCAGGATCCAGACTCAGCAAAAGACCATCCATAGTATCTACTTACCTGTAAGAAGTAGCCCACACCCCTGAATCCTACTTTCAATTGCATCAGGGTTGTGATCTGAGTGAGGGGGTTGCATCCCACCCTAATCTTCCTTTTTTATTTATTATTTTATTTTTTTCACCCTAATCTTCTTACAACTGCTTGGCTGCCCATAGCGGATCTTATCATGGAGTTGATTAGATTATGCTAGATTACCCCCAAGGGGTGTTTGTTATTAGGCCTCAACTGCCAAACCGTTCAGAATCCTGGCTCCATCCCCTCGACACAAAACTTAGCTATCACAGGTTTATATTTTTAAAACGTGCATATTTCTCTTGGGTGCACACCTGCGAGTGGGAATAGCTAGGCCATATGGTAACTGTTTAATATTCGAGGAACTGCCAAATTATAAAACTCGAATGACTTTTGAAATATAAGCTTTCTGCTTTGGAACAGTTTTAGATTCACCAACATATGGTGAAGTTAGTACATAGTCGGAATATACTCCACACTGAGTTCCTTCCACCGCTCGCATCTGATTCATGACAGTGCTTTTGTTCCAACTCGTGAACCAAGGTTGACATTCTATCATTAACTGTTGGTACTCAGATGGCCTTCACCTTGACCCCGTGTTTTAGTTCGCGAGGGCTGTGAGCACAGAGGCAGCACACGTGGGAAGCTGAAATCAGGCTGCTTCCACTTGTTCCACTTGCAACCCTTTTTGCCCTGGAAGGTTTCATGCGGGCAAGTGTCGCCAGAGACACCTGAGACTCATTACATATGATTTTGAATTAAAT
This sequence comes from Nesogale talazaci, assembly GCA_004026705.1. Taxonomy (NCBI): domain Eukaryota; kingdom Metazoa; phylum Chordata; class Mammalia; order Afrosoricida; family Tenrecidae; genus Nesogale; species Nesogale talazaci. The sequence continues at coordinate 14,404 of PVJH01017606.1, read as the reverse complement.
TGTGATCGCTGTGTGTTCGGAAAACATTTACCATTGCCAGATGAGTTGCGACCCCCACATGTCATTACATGACCCCGCCAGGGCTTGCAAAAAGCTTTGTCTTAAGAATCCTCCCCCGTCCCCCCAACCCCCCTCACCATTTAGGAGACTAGAAATCTGAATTAAAGTCACTGGTCCCCGGGAAAGGTTGTCTTTCTATATTTGGAAGGTCCTTGTCTCTCACCAGGTTCCGCTCCCTGGTTTTTCAGTGATTTCCACGTGGCTTAGCATCTGTCTACCCCATCTGTGTTTACTTTCTTCTGTGGAATCTGCTCTTGTTTTTCCCCCTCTAATCTGCTCTCTCACATCTCGGCACACTCTGCTGCTGCTGGCCTCAGGAACAAAACCAAAAAAAATGATTCTCAAATGGGATTGTGCCCAAGGTACAGAGGTCAGGATGTATGACCTCTGTTTCTGGGAGACACGCTTCAACCCGTAACCCCTAAGGTCCCTTTCTTCCTCCAGGAAGGCACCCACACTACCACCTGACATTTTATTGTCACGTCTCCTTAGGCTCCTCTTGACGGCGACCGTTTCTCTGGCTTCCTTTATTTTTCGGGGCCTTGACTATTTTGAGGCTAACTGGAGAATTTCCCATTATGAGGATGAAACTGGCTTTTTCTCCTGATCAGGCTGGCGTGGTGGATTTTTGGAAAGAAGACTACAGAGGTAAAAGTCTATTTCCGTAACATTATATCAAGAGGTCATTTTATTCATGTGATGCCAGCCTTACCTGCCTGCGGTAGCAGTTTCTGGGCTTCTCTACACTAGAATTATTCTCCCCAGCTCTCTTCTTTTCATATTCTTTGCAAGGAAAGCACTAGGCAAAGCTCACACTGAAGGACGAAGGCGTCATGCCTAGCCTCCTTGAGGGAAACACTGTCTAGAGAAATTATTTGGAATTCTCTTGCTTGGCCCTTCTGTCCTGTCTTGTTCATTGTTGTGGATTGAATGGTGCCTCTGCAGAACGTGTGTCAACTTGGCTGGGCAGTGAATCCGAGTAATTTGGCACTCATATAATAATATAACTTAGCGGGCTGAGCCCTGTGGCGTAGTGGTTGTGCGCGGGACTGCGGCCCACTGGGATGGAGGTTCGATTCCAGCTCCACGGAGCAAAGGCTGGGCCTCCTACTCCCACCACCTGAGGGCAGTGATGCCCGCCCCCCCCCCCCCAAATATAACTTAGCAGTTGTGCATTGATCCCCAGGCTATGAGCCGATGGGCTCAGTCCATCCATTGTTTTGTTTTTTTTTTTTGGGGGGGCTTCACTGCCCCCTGGTGAGAGTGGGAGGCCCAGCCTTGCTCTGGGAGAGCTGCTGCTAGATTTGAACCGCCAACCCTGTGTGCCGCAGTCTCGCACTAAACCACTATACCACCAGGGCTTATCCCTCAGTCCATCAATGGTAAGGGGGTTAGCCTAGGATGCAATATCATGATTCAGGGCATGTGAGGAGAGTGTCTCCTGGAGCCCACACTATCTTTTATCTTACAAAAGATCAAGGGGAAAAGTAAAGGGAGCGGGAGAAGAAGGGCCTCGGACCATGAAGAAGGAAGAGCCAGGAGCAGCACGTATTCTTTGGACAGAGGGTCCCTGGGCTGAGGCGCTCCTAAACACAGGCTCAGATTAGTGACAGGGACCTTCCCCCCAGAGTTGACACACACAGAGAAAGCCTTCCCCTGGAGTCGGGACCCTGATGTCAAGTTTCTAGCATCCTAAACTCATAATGGAAAGAAGCAAATACAAACATCGAAGTCAGAACTTGGAATGTGCAAAATATGAATCTAGGAAAATTGGATGTCATAAAAAAAGAAATGGGAGGGCTGAGCCCCGGTGGCGTAAGTGGTTGAGTGCGGGACTGCAGCCCGCGGGCTTGGCGGTTCAAATCCAGCGGCGGCTCTCAGGAGCAGCACTGGGTAGCGCCCACGACCACCAGAGGCAGTGATGCCCCCCCACACACAAAAGAAATGGAATCCACAAAGACTGCCATCCTCAGCTTTCCTGAGCTGAAAATGGACTGGTAGTGACCATTTTGAATCAGACAATCATATGGTCTAGTTTTCCAGGAATGATCAAGTCAAGAGGAATGGCAGCGCATCATCTTTAAAAAGAACATTTCAGGGCTGAGCCCTGGTGGCGTAGTGGTTGTGCATGGGACTGCGGCCCACTGGGATGGAGGTTCAATTCCCGCTCACAGGAGCAAAGGCTGGGCCTCCTACTCCCACCACCAGGGCAGTGATGCCTAAAAAAAAAAAAAAATTAAGCACCTTCTACCTACCAGAGATGAAGAAATTGAAGAATTCTACTAACATCTTCAGTCTGAAATTGGTAAATGAGCAATCAAGATCCAGCGACAATTACTGGTGATTGGAATACAAACACTGTAAACAAAGAGGAGAGAACAATGATTGGAAAATAGGGCCTTGGTAATAGAAAGAGAGATGGAGACCATATGATAAGAATCTTGCAAGACGATGGAGTTCTTCATTGCAAATACTTCTTTTTTTGTTTTGTTTTGTTTTTTTGGAGGCATCACTGCCTCTGGTGGTCATGGGAGCTACCCAGTGCTGCTCCTGAGAGCCGCCGCTGGATTTGAACCGCCAAGCCTTCAAGCTGCAGTCCCGCACTCAACCACTTACACCACCGGGGCTCGGCCCCACAAATACTTCTTTTTCAACAACATAAATGGTGACTGTCCCACGGACTTCGCCAGAGAGAATGCACGTTGACTACAACTGTGTGAAGAGATGTTGAAGAAGCTCAATATCATCAGTCAAAATGAGGTCAGGGCTGACCGTAGAACTGGCCATCCATGGCTCCTACGTAAGTTCACGTTGAAGTTGAAGAAAATGAAACTAAGCCGATGAGAACTAAAATCTGACCTTCAGTATATTCCACCTGGTTTTCTAGAACATTTCAAAAGTGGATTTCACTCATGGAACACAAACAACAGAAGACCCGATGGACTGTGAGATGATATCAAGAACATCATACATGAAGAAAGCAAAAGGTCATGAAGATGACCGAAAAGAAGGTAAAGACTATGTAGTAGTTAAAACAAATGGAAGAAATGAGGAAGTAAAAGAGCCAAATAGAACATTTCAAAGGACAGCTGGAGATGACAAAGCAAAGTATTACCATGACACGTGAAAAGACTTGACTTAGGGCTGAGCCCCGGTGGCGTAGTGGTTGTGCGCGGGACTGCAGCCCACTGGGATGGAGGTTCAATTCCGGCTCCACGGAGCAAAGGCTGGGCCTCCTACTCCCACCACCAGTGGGCAGTGATGCCTAAAAAAAAAAAAAATTAAAAAAAAAAAAGAAAAGACTTGACTTAGAAAGCTGCAAAGTTAGAACATATTCAGCACATATCAAGCTGAAGAACTGAAGGAAAAATCCAAGGCTTGAGTGGCAATATTGAAAGGTTCTTTGGCAAACTATTGAACTAGTTTACATGCAACCATTTTTAGAGGTAGCATACTATTAAGAACCAATGATAGGGCTGAGCCCTGGTGGCGTAGTGGTTGTGCGCAGGACTGCGGCCCACTGGGATGGAGGTTCAATTCCGGCTCCCAGGAGCAAAGGCTGGGCCTCCTACTCCCACCACCTGAGGGCAGTGATGCCTAAAAAAAAAAAAGAACCAATGATACTGAAAGAATTCCGATAGGAAAGCTGAACTCTGTTCTGTTGCTCATCATACATTACTGGACTTCTATATTTATTTATTGATCAAGACCTGTGCTGGGGCCTTCATGAAAGGCAGTACACTGCTTACATTAACAGAGCGAACTCACTGAGGCCCTCCAGAGTTGTGGAATGTTGAGCTCAGTCCCTTCCAGGCCTTTCCTTAGGATGGCTGTTCCACTGGGAAGACCAACCCTTCTACTTATCTTCCAGGGGATAAGGTTCTTCTACCGTTCACTCATTCAACAGATATTTATCGTAGTTTTCCTTTTTCTTGTGGGCATCACCGCCTCTGGTGGTCGTGGGCGCTACCCAGTGCTGCTCCTGAGAGCCGCCGCTGGATTTGAACTGCCAAGCTGGCGGACTGCAGTTCCGCACTCAACCACTTAACGCCACCGGGGCTCAGCCCTCAACAGATACTTATTGAGCCTCTATCGTATGTCAAGCACTCTGGTAGGCACTGGGCTACATCAATCAACAAGGCAGGCAAGTTCCTGTTCGCTAGAGGTGGGGAGACAGACGAGAATCTAGTGTTGTCGTGGTGATGTGCCTTCAAGTCAGTTCTGGACTCGTAGTGACTCTATGGACAACAGAAGAGAACGTTGCCCCTTCCTGCACTCATCTCATCATTGTTCTGTCCAAGGTCATTGTTGCAGCCTCTGTGTCAATCCATCCTGTCTAGGTCCTGCCTCATTTTCGAGGGCCCTCTATTCTGTGTGTGTGTGTGTGTGTGTGTGTGTGTGTGTGTGTGTGTGGCATCACTGCCCTGGTGGGAGCAGGAGGCCCAGCCTTGCTCCTGGAGAGCTGCTGTTGGATTTGAACCGCCAACCCAGTGGGCCGCAGTCCCACACACAACCACTATGCCACCAGGGCTCAGCTTGCCCCTCTATTTTACTAAGCATGATGGCCTTTCCCGGAGACTGGTATCTCCGGATAACATGTACAAAGCCTGCAAGAGGAAGTCTCGCCATTCTGCTTCGAAGTAGCCTTCTAGTTGTGCTTCTTTCAAGACATTTATGGCAGTCCATGGCACTTTTGAATTCTGCCTCAGCACCGTGGTTCAAAGGCATCATTCTTCTTTGGTCTTCCCTATTCAGTGTCCTCTTCTGAAGGTGGCCTGAATTCCTGGCAGCTCCCTGCAACCTCTGTTAAGCGATCGTCAGCAAAATTTTACTCCCAAGTTATATGAGTGATATGGTTCAATTATTGGTGCCTTCTGTTGGGCCGCCTCTCTTTGCAATGGGTACAAAGAAGGCTCTCTCCCAACCTGTTGGTGAGGTATCTGTTTTCCAAATTTCTTAGCCTAGATGAGTGAGCCTAGATGACAAGTCGAAACATGTCAATTGGGGTTCTGTCAATTCCTGGAGTCTTGCTTTTAGCTAAAACCTTCCGTGTAGCTTGGCGTTCAATTTCAGAGACTCCTCTGACATTCACTTTGATCTTTTTTTTTTTGGGGGGGGGGCATCACTGCCCTCTGGTGGGTGTAGGTGGCCCAGCCTTACTCCTGGAGAGCTGCTGCTGGATTTGAACCACCAGCCCAGTGGGCCGCAGTCCCGCGCACAACCACTGCCCCACCGGGGCTCAGCCCCTCACTTTGATCTTTTGGTGTGTCCCATGGTCAGCTCATTTAGCTGCTGTTAATGAGCTTCTCCGAAGTGTCTTCCCACAGATGCCGTCAATTTGGTTTCTGTGCATCCCTGTATCTTCTGGGTGTATGGTCATTATGTAGAGTCCTCGTCCCCTCCCACCCTAAGACCCAAACCTCTCCCTGGGACAGTGGGGCCTCCCAGTGAACTTCAGGCCTGGACTGCTTGGAATTCATGGTTCAGGTCTCTGAGCTTCAGCTTTCCCGTCGGCCTAAAGGGATAATAATGAGGCCTCTTTCTGAGGATTGTCCTGAGGTTAAAACCAGTGCTCCGTGGAAAGCACTTAGAATTGCAAGCACACAGCTAGGTCAGCTTCCAGCATCACTGCGACTGCTGGGCTAAAGGAACCGCTGGGCTCTGTCTTCGCACCTGTGCTTAGAGCCTCCAGTTTGACTCTTGGTCCTACAGTCTTCTGTGAGGTGTCTGGCTAGCTCCCCTACCTGGTTTCTTTCCCTTTCCAGGCCCCCTTGGGAGCGAACTGGTCTCCCAGAAAGCCCTGCCTCTGGGGTTGTGTGGAGATCCGAGACCTCTGTGTGTGTGTGTGTGTGTGTGTGTGTGTGTGTGAGAGAGAGAGAGAGAGAGAGAGAGAGAGAGAGAGAGAGAGAGAGAGAGAGAGAGAGGCCAGCCTCTGAGCCACAGTAGGGAAGCATCAGCTGACCACCATGCAGGAGTGCTGCATTCCTGCAGCTACAGGGGTCCTGGGTGTGGCTGGCTGCGCAGTTCATTGGAGCTGCTGATCTAGAATTCACACACACATTTGTGCAGATACACAAACACGTGTGCATGTACAGACACATACATGTACACGTCTCTAGCTTCTCTGGCTCCTCACCCCTCTTCCTTCAGTGCTGGCTCTCTCTCATTCTGTCCACACCTCTTCTTCCTCCCTTCCCAATAAGACCACAGAGAAGAGCCCCCTCCCCCTGCCCCAGGGGAGGAACTCTGCACCAAGCCTTTCCCACCAAGTTTGTCTGGGGCTCATTAATTCTTTTTTAAGCAGGGCAGTACGTGGGGGGACTTTTAAGGGCCTGGATACAGGCTTTGGTACAGGGAAAGGAGCCTCACTCTCCCCAGGCCCCTGGCCTCTTGCCTCCTGCCTGAGCCCTCTTATCTCCTCTTTACACATCGAATGAAGCAAAGTTTTTAAAAGTCAAGCAGGACACGCCCCTTTATTACAAGTGGTTATCCCCAAATTCTCAGACTGACCCCCATCTTCAGCACAGATGACTAACTATCAAAGACGATGTATGATATTGTACCGTACTCTTTTTTCCTCTCCCATCTCCTTTCTGCCTTCCTTTTTCTTCCTACCTTTTATATATTCATTGAACGTCATATGTAACGCCAGTCCCTCGATGCCTTTTCATTTTTTATTTCAACTTCCAGCACTACCTTCTCATGCACATATTGCCAGGAACTAAAGTGATTTCACTGATGTCTGCGTCCCAAGAATATTGCAATTCATATTTTTGGAATGCTTACTATGTACAGAGATTGTGCTAATTGGCTTGCCAGCATCCTTCTGTTTATTCCTCCGCACAATCCCTATTATACATACATCATGATTACGGACACTAAGGGATCTGATAGCTCGCCCAGGGCCACGTGGATAGGAATTAGCACAGTGAACATTTGTAGTCAGGAAATCTGAATCCAAAGCCCAGGCTCTTAATTCTTCTACCACCTGCCTCCCAGAAAATCTCTATGAGGTGGCACTCATCTGTCTTGTTTGCAGCTTGCTCCAGTGCCTGACACGTGCACGGAGGATGTTCAACAACTTTTTGCTGAATGAATGAATGAATGTTCAATTCCTCCCTGGCTGCTCTGTGGGCTGCAGAAAGGACAACTAGAACGGACACAGGCTTGGAAGCCCGATCTAAGTTACAATCGAGGTCGATTTTCACTAACAGTGCTCACCGACCTCGGATCCACATGCGTTTGAACACACCGGCCTGTGATCTCCCTGCATTCTGCATCATTGCATGCAACTGCTTGAGTCTGAAGAGGGACGTATGGACTTCAATGGATGTGGCGGTCATGTGCTTATGTTAATTTCATGACTGAGATGTAGGGGTGGAGTCTGGCCTGTTCATCTGGAGACAGCCATTGAGTAGCCAATGAGATCTCTGTGTGGGTATAGTTTCTCCTGAGACTTCTGGCAAATCTCGCGCTATTTCCCTTGTGGGATGAGAAGCTATCTCCCTAGTTGTTGGGAGTTAGTCTCAGAGGCAAAGAATTATGGACAAGACAAGATGGCAGTGTCTGAGCTGCTGCAGGAGCCGGAGAAGCCATACGGCCTTGCCCTCATGGAACCAGACCTCTGAAACTAGAGAAGCCACATGGAGACCCCTGCCAGCGCTGAGTTGCTTCTACCACCACTGGATGCTGTTGATGGACCCTGAGCCCTGGAAGCGAGGAGCCATGGGGAGAATCCCTGCCAGTGCTGGGACTCTGCACCCACTGGCCTGTGACTTCGTGAGTCAGAAGGAGACTTTATAGACTGATATCAGGCATATGGGTTAATATCGGACTTATGACTTTGAACTGAACTGGGCTGGGATGCTTTCTCAATGTCCCATTCCTCTTGTATATAAACCTTTTCCTTGTGTCCTTATATCCATATGCAAGTCTATAAATTTGTTCCTCTAGTCTAACCGGACTAACACAGTTGGACTAGGTTGGGGTGCTTTCTTTAGGTTTGTGGCTGTTATATAATCATTTCAACTTGTGAGGGGGTGGAGTTTAGCCTTTCAATCCAGGCACAGCTTGATGACCTCATTTGGAGGTGCAATGGAGGTAAACAGTTCACTGGAGGGCAGAGGCGCTCACTCCATGGAGGCATTCCTGTTAATAAGCCACATGGAGCGATACTGATGGAAACCAGAGCCTTGGGGCTGGAGGAGCCACGTGGCCAGTACTGAGAAGCTTCCACCACTACCAGATCCACAAGACTTTCCACCCACCAGCTTGTGATATTCCTGCATTCAGCAACATTGCATGGGTTACCTGAATCTCAAGAGGAATTTATAGAATGGTACTAGACATATGGGCTAATATCAGACTTATGGACTTGATCTGAACTGGACTGGGAAGTTTTCTTAATGTACAATTACTCTTTATATAAAGCTCTTTTTCTGTTCACATATGAGTGTTTCTGAATTTGTTTCTTTCTTTTTTTGGTTTTTGGGGCATCACAGCCCTCTGGTGGTGGGAGTAGGAGGCCCAGCCTTGCTGCTGGATTTGAACCTCCAACCCAGTGGGCCGCAGTCCTGCGCACAACCACTACACCACCAGGGCTCAGCCCCTGATTTTGTTTCTCTAGTAAATCCAGACTAACACAATATTTGACTACTTTTTTTGGGGGGGGGCATCACTGCCCTCTGGTGGGAGTGGGAGGCTCACCTTGCTCCTGGAGAGCTGCTGCTGGATTTGAACTGCCAAGCCAGTGGGCCGCAGTCCCGCACTCAACCACTACACCACTGGGGCTCAGCCCTACTTTTTTTTTTTTTTAAAAGGTTTGAACAGAAAGTTTATTGATGAGGGATCCTTTGGAAAAATAAATCCAAAGGGCTGTTGGATAGTCTAAACGCCTACAACTACTTCTCGTTAAAAACTCTTTCTTATACATTACACGAGTGTCACTGGATTCGTTTCTCTGGGCAACCTGGTCTAACACAAAGAGGCTACAGGGAAGCTGAGACGACTCTTAGAATACACTCGGTTCTAGGCCAACCGTCAGCATTAAAAAAGGGAAAGTGTATGATAACACTGTATTAAACTATACCATAGCACTGTTAGGCACAGCCTACAACAGGTGCCATGGTGACTGGTTCTTACGTAAGACTTGAGCCTGACTACCTCACCGTTGAGGAAAAGGAGCTCTCAAGAAGGGAAATGACTGGGACCAAGGTTGACACGGAGCTGACAATGTCCGAGCAGTGTGTACCTTCAGGCTTCCCTGGGTATAGCTGTACGCAATTTTGGGAGTTAAGCCCTGAAACTCCCCTCTAGTTTCAAAGTGGGGAAAAGGGCGTTCCCCAGATCCTGAGGGGGTGGTGCCAGAGGCACTAAGCCACGCCCACTAAAATAAAAAAACGTAGTCTCTTCCGAAGGCCAGCGCCCTTTGGCAGCCCCGCCCCACAAAGTCCCTTGGTGAAGTGCCTGAGGACTAAGTGTCTATTTCTTAAAATCAAGGCCTGTCCTGGGGTCCAGCGCTCCGTCCCTACGTAGCCTCGCCCGAACGGACGTCCCAAACCTCACCCTCGGAACCACGATTGTCTGCTCCCCGTCCTTGTGCACCCACCCCCCCACCCTCACCCTAGTGAGCGACCCTCGACGACCCAAGACAACCAAGGACTCCCTGCCCCCTTCTCTACTCTGACAGGAACTCGATACCCGGCTGGAGAAACCGACCGACCGAGCACCCGCACCTCGCCGGCTCCCCGCCCCACGGGCTGGATTGCCCCCCAGAACGCCCTCGCAGCATCCTTCGGGGCCCGGGCCCCGCCCCCTGCAGACGGCCCCGCCCCACCAGCCAACCACGCCCCACCAGCCAACCACGCCCCACCAGCTAGCCCCGCCCCAGGCCCCGCCCCACGAGGCTCCACCCCTGGCAGCCGGGCGGAGGGTGGCGGCTGGCCCGGGCGGGCCCCCGCTGCCCTGTGGCCTGGGCGCACGGTCGGTCGCAGCGGGCCGGCAAGGCGGGGCCGGGCGAGCGCGGCGGCCGCGGGCCCGGGAGGCGAAGATGGCGGCGGGCAGGCGCGCCCCATGCACCGGGCTGCTGGAGCTGCGCGCCGGGGCGGGCGCGGGGGCTGGCGGCGAGCGGTGGCAGCGGGTGCTGCTCAGCCTGGCGGAGGACGCGCTGACCGTGAGTCCCGCCGACGGCGAGCCCGTCCCCGAGCCCGGCGGCGCCCGGGAGCCCGAGCCCGCGCAGCTGAACGGCGCTGCCGAGCCGGGCGCGGCGCCCCCGCAGCTGCCCGAGGCGCTGCTGCTTCAGCGGCGCCGCGTGACCGTGCGCAAGGCCGACGCCGGCGGGCTGGGGATCAGCATCAAAGGTGGGCGCGGTGCAGGGTCGTGGGGTCGTCGGTGGGGCCGCAGAAAGCGCGGGAGCCGGCGGCGGCGGCGTGCTGAGGACGGGCAGTCGGAGGCCTTCTGTCTGGGAGGATGGGCAATCTGAGGGGACAGGGGGATCCGAGGCTAGGACGAGCGCCAAGGTCGAGAGCCCCTGACAGTGCAGGGGACGTCCAGGACCGAAGGTTGCCGGGTGTCAGAGCCGGCTGGAGCACCCCAGGACTGGTGGGTGGGGGTTCTATGGGGAGGCATAGCCAAGGACCCCCGGGGGGCAAAGAGCATGGGCACCAAGGAAAAGAGGGACCCCTGGAAAGGAGAGGCCCGAGAAGGCCAGGGACACTCCAGGCACAGGGAGGGGTGAGTCCCTGAGGAGGGCAGGGCATGGGGTCTGGGAAGGACAGGGTGGAGCATGGTCATGGCTGGAAGCACAGGCTTGAGTCACAGACGGAGCCAAAAGGGATGGACCTAGAAATCTGAGGCCCCAGGGAGGCTGTGTCCCTGGGCGGGGAGCCCTGACGGCTGGCCTGAGTCTCCTGACCTGACCCTTGCCACCTAGCACAGGCCTAAGAGGATCAAACCGGGAGAGGAGTTGTCACTGCTCTCTGGGCTCCCAGTCCCCAGGATGGGACAGTCTTCTCTCGGGTTCCACCAAGTTCTATGTGAGTTCAGAACCAGCCATGTGGACTTGAACAGGTCACTTCTTATCTTCAGACCTCTGTTTTCTTAGCTGTGTGATGAGGATCATGATAGGGTTGTGATGTTTCTTGGAAACCAGACGACCAGACGTGCCAGCACGTGGTACCACTAGCTTGGCTAATTATCGCTGGTAGATGAGAGGAAAAATGGAGGTCGGGAGAGACTCCCAAAGCGTAGTGGTTGAAGTCCCTGCACACCTCCAGCCGCTTTGCAAACCATTCCTGCCTGTCTGCTTTGTAGGGTCTCAGCCCTCATATAGCACCATCCCCTCTGTCCACTGGTGCTAACTGAACCCTCCAACCTGGGTGTGGGCACGAGAATGGAGGCGAATGCCACCATCGTGTGCCAGGGGCTGTACCCACACCCCATGCTGTAGGCTGAGGCTTCATTTTATCATCACACTGGAGTGGTGGAAGGGAGGACGTATAACCCCCATTTCGCAGGGGAGGATACCCAGACTCAGGAAGGTGAAGTGATTAGCCCAAGGTCACACAGACAGTGACTGGTAGCACCGAAATGACTCTCAATGCTCAGCCTATTGCCTCCCTTAGAGAAGACCCCTGGGGTGCTGGCTTGTCCCTGTGGAAAGGGGTCTAAAAGAGGGCTGTGGCAAAGCCAGAGAGAGGGACCCGTCTTGCCTCCAAACCACAGCACGCCATAAGGCAGCTGGGCTATTCTGAGTATTTGAACAGGAAGGAATTCAGGAGTTCATACCGAGAGTTCTGTCTCTCAGATGGACAAGCCAAGACTGAGAGAGGCACAGGACGTCCCAAGGTCACACCTTGTTCCTCTCTAGTGCCTGCTTCTAGGTGGGTACTTTTAGGAAGCGCAGGCTCTATATGACCTTCATCAGAGTTCTGTGGATGGAGAGAGAGGGGGCTCCTGTTGTCATGGTGACCATCCTTCTAGGATCCAGCCCAGCTACAGGCAGTCAGGCATGTTCCTGACTTCCGACTGGACTATATCTCTAGTTTCACATGGGAGAGGGCAGTGATAGACTGACACCCCTCCCCCTTCCTCTCCTAGCCTCAGTTTCTGTGCATTTGGAGGAATCAACTCTTGGAAAAGGGTTCCAGTTCTGCTGCCACCTTGCCACGTGACCTTGGAGGAAGGCCCTGGTAGCACAGTGGGTTATTCAGTGCTGGACTGCTCACTGCCAGGCAGACCGTTCAAACCCACCAGCTGGTCCTTAGGAGGAAGCTCTGGCTATCTGCTTCAGGTGGTTTACAGCCTCAGACACCTTCACTAGCAGTTGTGCTAGAGCAGTGGTTCTCGACCCTTTCATAAAGGCCCTCAGGTGGTGGTGACCTCCCCCCCAACCACAACATTGTGTTTGCTGCTGCTTCATCACTGACAGTTTGCCACTGTTATGAATCGGGCGATGCCTGTGAAAGGGTTGTTTGACCCCCAAAGGGGTTCCGACCCACAGGTTCAGAATCACTGGGCTAGAGGGTCCCTATGAATGGGAATGGACTCAGTGACGGTGGCTTTGGGGTGTGTTTTTTTTTTCTCCCCTTGGGCCACTCAGTCCTCATCTTTAAAATTCTGGGGGTGGACTCGGAGCACAGTGACGTCTGATCCAGCATCAGTCCACCGTAGGGTTCAGAGTGTTGATTTTAGAGTTAAGAGATCGGAATTCCAATCTGGCCGCGGCCACTTGCTAACTGGGTGACCTCAAGCAAAGAATTCCTTCCCACACTTCAACTTTTCTACCAGGAAAGTGTGATCAGAAAGGAGCCCTCGAAGCCTTGGAAGTTACTTCTTGGGCTACCAATTATAAAGTCAACTGTTCAAACCCACCGGCCATTCCATGGAAGAAAAAAAAAATGAGGCTTTTTGCTTCTGTAAAGTCTTATCCTTTAGGAAACCTCCAGTTTTCTCTTATCCTGTAGAGTCGCTGTGCCTTGGCACCAACTGGGTGAGGAGGAGGCGGAGGACGGTGAGTGGTCTGGGTTCGGTGGGGTAGGACTGCTTCGGGGATACAATGAGATGAGCATTCAAAGCCTTCGGCCCAGTGCCTGGCACCTGATACTCTGAACTCGTGTGGGCGGTTATTCCTATTTCTTATTTTAAAAGAGCGTTTAAGAGTTTGGCAATAAAGCAATTCAGTAAAATGGATTGGCTTCTTTTGTACCAGAGATGCAATTCAGATAGGCTTTTGAAGTGTCTACATTATAAAGCATTGGTTTTCAACCTGGGCCTGGAATCAAAATGCTTTCTGATTGCTAAAGAGGTCCTGTGGGGGCAATAAGAAGTGCTGACTTCTGTCTGAATTCCAGATTTGGGGGTTGTGTTATCCACGGGTTACACTATTATAGGGACATGGCTTAAGATCCAAAATATTTCAGAAAAAGCGATTGAAGCATCTTATCAGCTATTTTTTTTTTTTTTTTTTTGTGGCATCACTGCCCTGGTGGGAGTCGGAAGCCCAGCCTTGCTCCTGGAGAGCTGCTGCTGGATTTCAACTGTCAACCCTTTGGGCTGCAGTCCCGCACACAACCACTGTGCCACTAGGGCTCTTATCAGCTGTTTTAGCACTGGTAAATACTCAAAGCATGTAAGCAAATGATCAGTGGTCCAACTCTGGGTGTTAGGAATTGAGAACACGACTTATTATTTTGTACTATTTGTGTCCCAAGTGTCTAAGATTCTTGCCTGAGATTCACTCTACTCTCTCCTGTCCACGCTTTACCAGTTTTGGCCTGGGTACCAAGAAGAGCCTTCACGAAATACTTTGTCTCTTGTTGTGACTCCTAAGCGTTAGAAAGTCTGCCTCATTTTCTTCCTCTTGATGTGTCTGTGCAGGGGGCCGGGAGAACAAGATGCCCATTCTCATTTCTAAGATCTTCAAGGGACTGGCAGCTGACCAGACAGAGGCCCTTTTTGTGGGGGACACCATCCTGTCTGTGAATGGCGAAGACCTATCCTCTGCCACCCACGATGAGGCAGTTCAGGCCCTCAAGAAGACAGGCAAGGAGGTGGTGCTAGAAGGTAAGCCCCGGAGTCCCCAGGGTTCAGCAGGGTGGGCGGGGGTGTTTGACACCTGTGGGCCTGAGAGATTGAACACAGAACCATGATGGGAAGGCCTGCCTGGAGACAGACAGCATAGGCTGGTCATGGGAAAGCCGATGGGAAGGCCTGCCTGGAGACAGACAGCATAGGCTGGTCATGGGAAAGCCGATGGGAAGGCCTGCCTGGAGACAGACAGCATAGGCTGGTCATGGGAAAGCCGATGGGAAGGCCTGCCTGGAGACAGACAGCATAGGCTGGTCAT
>PVJH01017605.1:0-47362 GCA_004026705.1 Nesogale talazaci | reverse complement strand
GGATGCATTGTCTTAAAACCCCACTAAACAATGGGGTCTGCAGAATCCCCTGCTCTCGATGTAGTCACTCGGATGAAACAACCAAACCCAAACAGACCCAGGGTTGTCCAGTCGATTCCAACTCATGGCAAACCCTCCAGCAAAACCACACTCACTGTCCCCCAGTCTCCTCGTGGTATTCCCACAGGACAGACTCGAATTGCCCACCGAGTTTTCTGAGGCTGAAAATCTTTACTGCAGCAGGAAACTTCTTTTCTCCGGTGGAGCGAATGCTGGATTTTAACTACTGCCCTTGCAGACGGCAGCCCGACACGTAACTCACTACCCTACCAGGGCTTCTTAGAGATGCTGTAGGGGAAAGAATCGGAGAGAAGGAAACTGCTGCTTGCACACGGTCAATCTGTATGAAAGCGGACTGGCCCCTCCGTCTCCCAGGGAGCAGTTCAGTTGGAATGGCTTACCTGTCGGGTGACAGTTAAGTTTATGAACCCCTGTGCTACCCTGCTACCACATTGGGCTGCTAATCACAAGGTCAGCAGTTTGAAACCACCAGCCTACCCGAGGGGAAAAGAGGAGGCATTCTCTTCCCAGACAGAGTGACAGGCTTGGAAACCCACAGGGGCAGTTCTACCCTCCCTGGCTGTGAGGGAGTGCAAGCAGGGCTCCTTAACTCAGAGACAGGCTTTAGAAAATCTGAACTTGAAGCTGATACTAAAGTAGACGTCTTGGGGCCCCTGTCGGTGTTTATGAGCTTGATAGTCAGGGTCAGGAATAGATAACGTCATTCCTTCCAGGCCCCTCAGCCTATGGGCTCCTCTGTTGGGGGGAACGCCCCTTTCTTTGGAACAAAGCCCATCACCTACCACAGAAGCTGAAAGCGCTAATGACATACTTTCCCAGATCTCAGACCCATGACCTTGCTCGCCCTCTTAGGCACACCTGTCCCTGGCATAGCAGTGCAGTGAGTCACTGGGAGAAGAACTGAGAGGAACCACAGGATAACACTTTTGCTCCTAGCTGTCACTGGCAGTCTTAGGAGCAATGAAACCCGGATAGGTGGTTTTAAGGTGATTCTGGTGGTAGAGCCCTAGTAATGCTCTCCTGCAATTTCTGGGAGCTGCCAAAAAGCCTTTTTGAAACAGTGACTTTTCCTATGAAGAACTCCACCCGCTGGGTCTTTGTAACCTGGATTGAAGCCGGGGCCAGCTGCGCTCTGGAGTCAGCCTTTGAAAAGCAATTACAAAACATTCCAGGTGTTTAACTCCTCTAAACTACTCTGATGTGGCAGTTCTTCACACCTGGTAAGCACTTCTCCCCACCAACCCCAGCCCACACCCTAACCCAGGCTTTATAGGGACCTCATATCATACTTTTCCCAACTTCCTTTCAGTGCAAAACTAACCAATCACCACCATTACCACCAAGTCTCTGGGCTCCCCCTGAGAGAGGACTAGACTGGTTACCGCTGATCACATGAAGGCACACTCTGCCCTCATGAACTTGAGGGAGGGAATCTGAGAATCCATAAGTGTCTACGTGAGAGACTCCATAGGTTTGGGGTATCACATACCTTCAACGTGAGCGATGCCACCTTGCCTATGCATTGGCTGCTTCCAGGGGCTGTAGAGCTCGCCATTTCTGCACAGGGAATTCTAGTCCCTGAGGGAGACATCTGGTTGTTAGTTTCCATCTGCTCTGTGGGCATCTGGAATGCCGTCCTAGAGGCGCATCATGAGTCAGCATAGACTGAGTGCAGCCAGTCCTCTCAACATTGCTTCACAGGTGGAAGCTCTCATCATCACTTCAGACCTTAGAGCCTCAACTCTGAACTTGGCTTCCCATGGCTCATTTTGGGGCTTAGTCTGTTCAGGGACCAAGAGGAATTATCTGAAGCCACTGCAGAGCTATAGTCTAGTCCAGGCATCCTCAAACTATGGCCTGTGGGCCACATGCGGCCCAGTGAGGACATTTATCCGGCCTGCTGGGTGTTGTTGCCACCGCTATTGTCCTGCTTAGTATCCGACTCATCCCAGGCCAACAGTGAGTTTGTTCATTTTTTTTAAACTATAGCCTGGGCCTCCAGCTGTCTGAGCGACAGTGAACTGGCCCCCTGTGTAAAAAGTTTGAGGACCCCTGGTCTAGTCACTCTACATACCCATTATATTAGTCTGGGTAGACTAGAGGAACAAAATCAAAAACACACATGTATACAAGAAAGAGTTTTATACAAAGGGTCATTGCGTATTAAGAAAACATCCCAACCCAGTCTAGTCCAAGGTCATAAGTCTGATGTTAGCCCATACGTCCAACAGCAGTCCATAAAGTCCTCTTCAGACTCACGAAGCACATGCAATGATGCCAAATGCAGAATGATCACGGGCCAGTGGGTAGAAAGTCTTTGGATCCAGTGGTGGTGTGAGCAGCTCAGCGCTGGCAGGAGTATCAGGGTAGATCCATGTGGCTTCTCCTCAGGGATGTCTTGCGGGGAACCAGCCTTATCAGTTGAGTCTCTCAGGCAGTGAGCATTGTCAGGAGAAACGTTCCAAGGGAATGAGCAGAGAGAGGGGAGGTGTCTTCTACCTCCAAGGAGGAGACTATGGATTTTCCCAGAATTCAAGGCCATGCCCTAGAATTCACAGGAGAAGGCCATGTCCACACAGAGGTCTCATTGGCTACCTCCAGATGGACACGCTAGATTCCACCTCTACACTCTTATTCCTCAAACTGACACCACATTATGTTGACTGCCACATCCATCCATCTCTACTGACTACTCTTGCTTCCTGCCAAAACTCCCTCTCTCTCTCTCTCTCTCTCTCTCTCTCTCTATATATATATATATATATATATATATATTTGATTTCAAACTGTTGACCTTGCTATTAGAAGACCAATGGAATTCATTGTGCCACGAGGGTTTGACTATTTGATGGGTTTCAGGTTCCACTGAGAAAGCAATGGACACCCCGCTTCTGAGTTGGAGTCTCTCATCACCCCCACCTTCACCACTACAGCATACACCAAGAAGGACAAGGGACAGGCCATCTCTTCTGGGGCCAGAGCTCCAGTCTTCTTCTTCCAGAAATCAAGGGGATTTTTCAAAGTTGGTTTTGAGCTTGGAAAAAAGGTATCTCTGGGTCATAATATAGTGTTTGCAATCTTTTGTCCCACACCTTGTGTTCTATTAGGTTCCCACTGTGTGTTAGGCTTTCAAAACTGAAAAGTGCTTCTCTCCCTTTCTGATGTGTCAGTCCTACCCTGAGGCAAAGTGCATTCAACTCCCCAGCTGGAGCTGGAGGAAGAGCCAAGAGGGAACAGGCACATCCTGGGGACCCCGCAGTTTAAATCTTAAAATAATGCAATGTGGTTGGAAAAGCAAATGAAGTGGAGTTCTTAGATCGTGTCCACTTATTTACAAAGCAGGGATTGTTTCATCTTTGCATGGGAAACAGGGTCACCTTCTGTGTACATCTGAGATTAATCCCTGTAAAAGGAAGCATGCCTCTCCCTCTCCTGGAACTTCATATCAGTGGAGTCTTGCTCAATGTGCCCTTTGGTGCCTGGAGTCTTTTGCTCAGCTTGAAGTTTGTGAGGGTCACTTGTGTTACTTTATACACTTTTTTATTACTGTGTAGTATTTCGTTTTATGACTTGGCTGCACTTACCTTCACCTATTCTCGTGTCAACACACATGGAGTTGTTTCCAATTTGGGGGTGTTATGAAGAAAGCTGCTGTGTTAGTCCAGGTGGATTAGAGAAACAAATTCATGGGCACACATATATGTATTGGAGAGAGCTTTATATACAGGATCAGTTAAAAATTGAGAAAACATCCCAGCCCAGTCCAGATCAAGTCTGTACATCCAATATTAGCCCATATGTCCCATACCCATCTATAAAGTCCTCTTCAGACTCACGAAACACATGCAGTGATGCAGAATGCAAGATGATCACAGGCCAGTGGGTAGAAAGTCTTTGAATCCAGTGGTGTTACAAGCATCTCAGTCTTGGCAGGGGTCTCTATGTGGTTTCTCTGGCTTCAGAGATCTGGTTGCGTCAGGGGAGGTCCTTGTTGTTTCTCCAGTTCGGGGAACTAGCATAGTTCCATGTGTTATGTCAGCTGCAATGTCTCCCGGGGAGTTCAGAGAGAAAGAAAGAGAGAAAGGGGGAGAGAGAGATCTCCTGTCTCCAAGGAGAAAAAATACAACAGTTCCCAGAATACTCAGGAAAAGGTCATATAAACGGAAGTCTCATTGGCTATCTCTGGATTGACAGGCTAGTCTGCTCCCCTTCACTCTTAATCTTCAAATTGACACCAGATTATGTAACTACCACAGCTGCCAAAAGCATTTGTGCCCATGCCTTCGTGGATACATTCAGCCTTTCCCTCATGTGTGTGGCTAGGAATGGGATTCCTGGGTTATCGTGGTTTAAGGAGAAAAGAGGCCCCAAGTTAACATGTCATTGATATGAAAAAACACAAAGCCACTGCCCTGCCATCCAGTGGATCCTGACTTGGGTTTCTGAGACTTCGTTGTAGTTTCTCATCAGAGCAGACAGCCCCACCTATTCCCCAGGAGCACCTAGGAGGCTGCCAGCATGAGGGGAGCAGTCTGGGACTTGCTTCCCAACGTGGCTATGGGGGCGACCATTTATTGACACCCTTTAGTCAGTATCAGACAAAACCAAGACACAGAGGAGAGAGGCCATCAGCTCCCAGCTCCAGGGGAAGATTAACGCCAAGTCACGCAGAGACCACTGAAGAGCATGTCAAGGAAAAAGGCAAGAAGGTCTCAACCCCTGGGTCACGACCTGATTGGGGGATCCAATGACCCTTTCACAGGTGTCACCTGATTCATAACAGTTGCAAAATATACCATGATGAAGTACCCACAAAAATAATTTTTTAAAAATCATACAACTCGTATCACAATCCATACATGCATCCATTGCATCAAGTACATTTGTACATTTGTTGCCATCATCATTCTCAAAACATTTGCTTTCAACTTGAGCCCTCAGTATTAGCTCCTCATATTTCCCCTCCCTCCTCCTCCCTTAATAATTTATAAATTATTATTATTTTGTCATATTGTACACTGCCCACTGTTTCCCTTTACACATTTCCATGTTGTGCTGTACACCAGGGTGGAGGTTATATGTAGATCCTTATAATTGGTTCCCCCTTTCTACTCCACCTTCCCACCACCCTCCCAGTATCGTCACTCTTAGCACCACTGGTCCTGAAGGAATCATCTGTCATTATTCCCCATGTTTCTGGTTCCTCTCTGTCCCAGTGTACATCCTCTGGTCTAGCCGGATTTGTAAAGTAAAATTGGGATCATGATAGTGGGGGGAGGAAGTATTTAAGAACTAGAGGAAAGTTGCATATTTCATTCCAATGAAAATCATTTTATAGTTGGGGAGGGGGTCACCACAACATAAGAAACTATATAAAAGGGTGGCAGCCTGAGGAAGGTTGAGAACCACTGGTCCACCTAGAAAGAGAAGCTTCCTCCAGTCTGGAAGCCAGCACTTGCCCTTCCAGCTTCCTGACCTGTCAGAGAATAAGCTTCTGCTGATTAATGCCAGCTACTTGTGGTATTTTGGTGATCACAGCACTGGATAACTGAGACAGCTGTTAGTAGTTAGAATGGATTTGCCAGGACTTCACAAGAGCACTAACAGCCACCAGCGAGTACTGGAAGTTTGTCCTACAGTTGTGGTGCCCTGGGGGTCACGGTGGTCACCAGTGATGATCACTTCCAGGTGTGATAGGCTTTGGCAGTTTCCAGAGAAAGAAAGACTGGGAAAGGCCTGATAATCATCTTCTGAAAAGCAGCCAGTTTTGAAAATCTGACATAAGGAAGCAAGATAAACCCTTGTGTTGAAAGGGTCAAGAGATACAGTGGCTGCAAATATGGATTTGAGTTTATTGACAATCGTAAAGATAGCATGGGACAAAAAGGATCTGACACAGGCCAACTCAGATCTGTCGTATGTAGGGTCACCATGAGATCAGAGCCAATTCATTAGCAATGAACAATAAAAGCATCCATCTCAAATAATATGTTGAGGATAGGTCAGGCGAGAATCAATGTTCACTGTTTCCTTAATCTGTAGCTACTCTGGAACCATCTTCCAAAAGATTATCAATGCATTTGCATTGTATATCAATGACTAAACATGTGTGGTTATATTTCTGGACTGAAAAAGTTATTTCATTGGCTTAGTTGTCTATTTTTGGGCAAATACTGCCTTACCTAAATAGCTGTTAGATTTGTTAGTAAGTGTTGAAATTTGGTAGTGTACGCCATCTTTCAAGTTGGTGCTTTTCATTAAGATTCACTTGACTCTTCTAGTCATTTTAATATAAATGTTGCATTATGTACATGAATAAAATTTTTGATTGGAAGTCCAGTGAATCTGTCCATCAACTTGGGAAGAATGAACACCCTAGCAGTAAAGAATAGTGTAAAGCAATTTAGTAAAGTTGAAGGATAATTCTGAATATAGGACCATATCAACTGTGAATAAAAACGTCACCTCTTCATTCCTAATCTTGAGTTTTAAAATTTATTTTGTATTGCCTTACTACACTAATTAGCTTTTTCAGTTAGAAATAGTAATGGGTGTGTTGTGTGTGGGATAGCAGCCCACTGGGTTGACGGTTCAAATCCAACAGCAGCTCTCCAGGAGCAGGCTGGGTCTCCTACTCCCACCAGAGGGTAATTATGTCCCCCCCCTGAAAAAGAAATAGTATGATGAACCTCATATTTTTTCTAACTTCAGACAGAAGTTCAATAGTTTACAATTTATTTGTTATTCTCATTAGCTGTAGGTACTTTATAAGTATTCTTTATCAGATTGAAGAAATTGTTTCCTAACCTTAGATTACTGAAAAAATTTACCATAAGTGAGCACTGAAAGTTGTCAGATGTGTTTTCTCCACGTGCTGAGATGATCTTATGATATTGTCCTTTTAAAAATAGATTCCTTTTTATATTCTTAATTTAATAACTTACACCTGTTCATTTTATTATATTAAATCAACTTCGTAAAACTTGACATGGTCATAATGTATTGTTTCACATTTTTTTCACTGCAATAATCACTTTAGTGATGTCATTTTGTTTAGGATTTTAGTGCTTATCTGCCAAAGAGACAGTAGTCAGTAATAGTTGGAGTTTCTTTTCTCTCTTCTAAAAAATATACATTGATTCTCCTTTAAATATTTGGAAATTTTAACCAACCAAGTCATCTGAGACAGAAGTTCTGATCTTTTTTTTTTTTTTTTGAGGGTGAAGGAAAAGAAAATTCTAATTACAATTTCAACATCCTTTCTAAACATAAGACTACCCATGTTTTCAAAATTTCTTCTTGTGTTCATGTAAGCGACTAGTGTTTTTTAAGGCCTTTACCCATTTCAGTTTTGTTGTCTGATTTCTTGACATACGGTTGTTCCCTTCTCCTCGTCACCTTGTGGGAAAGTGAAATTACTTAGTATGACTCTTCTATCTATTTCTTTATTACTCGCACCAGTTGATTGGATGGAACCATGCAAAGGGGTTGTATGAACCATGAACAGAGGTCATTGATCAGTCTTGCCATTCTGTGGGGTCTATGAACGAGCCATCTCAGAAGCAGAATCTGTGGCCATCCAGAAAGAAGAGCCATCAGCAGAAGATAAGCAAGATCCCTCCCTAAAGTGGTGAAGACAGAAGAGTCTCCACAGGTCACGGCACCAAGATCGTGACACTGAACAGCAGACCATGAGGTAGAGTGGTGGGTTTCCCAGGCTACAGAACTAGAACGTGGCAGAGGTGATGAGTTTCTGTGGCTGAAAGACTGAGGGCCAGAGAGAGACATGCATCCCAGAATAGCTGAGAAGAGGAGCCGTGGACCAAGTAATTGTAACCGTACCATTATACAACCTGTGAGCTTCCCTAATACACCCCACAATCATCAGTATTTTTTCTGTGATGTCTGTGCAGTCATTACAATGAATCTTCACATCCAGTGTAGAGGGGTGTGCCAAGAGAGGATGGTGTCTGAATTGGGTAAAGAAGAAGGGAAGGTGGGGTCATGTCTTACCTCTGCCTTGGGCTGGTGTTGACTTAGGTTTTCCTTCTCCATTACTCTCAGAAAGCGTTACCATCTCAAAAAAAAAAAAAAGAGTTACCGTCTCAGAAACCCACAGGGGCAGTTCTACCTTGCCTGCTCTATAGGGTCCTCCTGAGTCAAAATGGACTTGATGGCTGTGTTAGTCCAGGTAGACTAGAGAAATAAATTCATAGACACACATATGGATATAAGGAGAAGGCTTCTATACAAGAGGAATGGAACATTGAGAAATTATCCCAACCCAGTCCAGTTCAAATTCATAAGTACGATATTAGCCCATATGTCTGATACCAGTCTATAAAGTCTCCTTCTGACTCACGAAGTCGCAGGTCAGTGGGTGCAGAGTCCCGGCGCTGACAGGGATCCCCTCACGGCTCCTTGATTCCAGGGCTCAGGGTCCATCAGAAGTATCCATTGGTGATAGAAACATCTCAGCACTGGCAGGGTCTCTCTGTGGCTTTTCCAGCTTCAGAGGTCTGGTTCCATCAGGGTAAGGCCATGTGGTGTCTCCTCTGACTCTTTTGGTTCCTCAGATACTGCCATCTTGTCTTGTCAGTTGAGTGACTCCCAACAACTGGGAAAATGGAAAATGGTCTCTCATCTCCATGAGGAAAATACCGTGAGACTTCCCAGAATTCTCAGGAGAAAGCCACACCCACACAGAGGCCTCATTGGCTACTCATTGGTTATCTCCAGATTGATGGGCTAGACTCCACCCCTACATCCCAATCATGAAATTGACATCAAGGACATGACCGCCACAATGGCAGTGAGTTTGGTTTGTTTCTTGTGTAGCCAGAGGTGGTCAGACATGGACCCTGTGCCATTTTTTCAATCCCCTTATGTGTTAGTCTGAATTGAATAGAAGAACAAATCCAGAGACACTCATATATTTGTAAAAGAGAACTTGATATCAAGAAGTAGTATAATGAAACATCCCAGTCCAGTCCAAATCAAGTCCATCAGTTCTATATTAGACCATAAGTCTGTTATTAGCCCATGAATTCCTCTTTAGACTCATCCAGCTCATGCAATGATGCTGAATGCAGGCTCATCACAGACCAGTGGTGAAAAGTCCTGTGGATCCAAGGGCAGTGGATGTATCTCCAGGGCTTTGACTGTTGTCAGTGTGGCTCCAGGTGACTTCTCAACAGGAGAGAGTGTGTGTGTGTTCTGCCTCTAGGGAGGATGAGAGGAAGTTCCCAGAATCCTCATGATTAGACCACACACACAAGGAGACATCTTCAGGCTGTGTCCTGACTGACAGGCTAGACTCCACCCTTTCATTCATTTATCCAGTTGACATGAATTTATGTAACTACCACACCTTAGGACTTGTTCAATGTTTATTATCACTGTGTGTGCGTCTTGTTGATCCTCTGTTGGGATTAACCAATTTTTGCTTTTGATAATTTTTCTGTTTCACATCTGTTTCCATTTCATTGATGTCTGGTATACTTGTCAATAATTTCTGTTTTCTACTTTATTTGGCTTCACATATTTCACTTTGTCTTTCTTTTTACCAGCATCTTAGAACTGAAGTTCAGACCCTTGAGTTTCAACCTTCTTTATTGCTATGGTACAAAATTCCCTCTGAGTATGGTCTTCACTATGCTCCACACATCTACATATGTAGAGATGTCATATTTTAAATCATTTTTAAGATTTTGAATAGCTAATGCAGACTCATGTGAAAATGCTAAATGCTGTAAACAAGAATCTCGTGAAAACTAAGCTTTCTAATTGCACAACTTAAAAATCTGACAGAAAGCACAAAAATATCCCCTTACTTGTTGGTAGGTACCTTCAAATAAGTTCCAAATCATAGATACCCTAAATACAACAGAATGAAACATCTGCCCTGTCCTCACAATTGTTGTCATGCTTTAATCCATTTTTGCGGCCATTGTAGTTATACATTGAAGTGAAAAACCACCAGGTCAGCAGTTGAAAACCTCCAGCTATTCAATTGGAGTAAGAAGGGACTTTCTATCCTTATAAATAATTACAGTCTCAAAAACTCACAGGTAGCACTACCCTGTCTGACATGGTCACTATATGTGTCAGTTTGAATTGACTACAGAAACAAATCCAGGAACATTGAAATAGGTATAAGAAAGTGCTTTCTATCAAAGAGTAATTGTGTAGTAAGAAAACATCCCAGCCCAGTCTAGATTATGTCCACAAGTCTGATATTAGCCCATATGCCTGAGACCAGTCGACAAACTCCTTTTCAGTCTCACGCAACACATGTGATGATGCTGAATGCAGGAAGATCCCAGGTCAGTGGGTGGACAGTCTTGTGGATCCAGTGCCATTGGAAGCATCTCAGCGCCGATGTGGGTTTCCACGTGGCTCCTTCAGCCTCCAGGCCCTGGCCGTCATCTGCATAACTCCATGCTTGTCAATGGGAATGTCACACAGAGAGAGTAGGTCCTGTCTCCAGGGAGGAAAAATGGAGTTGCCAGAATCCTCAGGAGAAGGCCTTGCTCACATAGAGGCATGATTGGCTATGACTTGGTTGGTAGACTTAGACGCCACCCCTCTGCTCAAGTTGACAGTCGATTATGTAACTGTCACACAATGAGTCGGCATCAATTCAATGGGAGTGAGAGAGAACAGAACGTTGATCAATCTCATTGCGAGTCTTTCCTTTTCTGCTGACCTTCTTCTTTATTAATCATATGTCCTTTTCCAGGAACTGGTATCTGACAGCATGTCTAGAGTATGTGAGACTAAGGCTCATTGTCCTTACTTCTAAGGAGCGTTCTGGCTTTGCTCTTCCAAGACAGATGTGCTTGTTCTCTGGTCCCCTGTGGAACGTTCAGTATCCTTTGCCAACACCATACTTCAAAGATATCAATTCTTCTGTGGTTATCTTTATTCATTGTCCAGCATTCATATGCGTATGAGATTTAAAATACCATGACTCAGGTCAGGCACACCTTAGTTCTCAAAATGGTACTGCTGCTCTCCTACACTTTGAAGCAGTCTTGTGCAATAGAGTTTTCCCAATGTAATACACTGCTTTATTTTTTTACTGTGGTGCCCATAAGCACTGATTATGTATCCAAGCAAAGGAAATCCTTTTCTCTGATTATCATGAAGTTATCTTTTGGTCTAGTTATGAAGATGTTGGTTTTTCTCTATGTTAAGTTGCAATACAAACGGAAGGCTTTGGCCTTCTATTTTTATCAGCAAGTACTTCAAGTCCTCCTCTCCCTTAGGAAGTATGTTAGTCCGAGTACCCTAGAGAAACAAATTGATAGACACTCATATGTGTATAAGAGTTTTATATATAAGAGCAACTGTACATTAAGAAAACATCCCAACTAAATCTATTCTAGGGTCATACATCTGATATTAGCCCACGTGTCCAATACCAGTATATAAAGTCTTCTCCAGACTCATAAAACACATTCAATGACACTGAATACAGTATGATCACCAGTCAGATGGGTGAATGCCTTTGGATCCAGTGGTGTTGTAAACATCTCAGCGCTAGCAGGGGTCTCCCAGTGGCTCCTTCAGCTTCAGAGGTCTGGTTGCCTCCATGGGGCTTGTCTGGCTCAGGGCACTAGGGTTGCTCCATGTGGCTTCTTCTGAGGGATATCTCACAGGAAGCCAGCCTTGTCAGTAGAAAGTCTCCAAGGAAATGAACCAAGTTGCATCTCTGCCTCTAAGAAGGAAGTACTACATTTCCCAGAATTCTCAGGAGAGGACCACACCCACACTGAGCTCTCATTGGCTATCTCCAGATTGACAGGAACATCCCTACACTCTGAATCCTCAAATTGACATCAGAATAGGTGACTGCCGCAGGAAAGTTGTACAGTTTTCATGTTGAAGGTTGTTAAAAGCTTCCCTCTGATCCTGAACTGCACCCTCCACCACTCTTTTTCATACAGTCCATTTTCTCGGTTTATTTGTTCAGCATATAAATTAAGCAAGTATGGGGAAGGGGACACACATTTTTTTTCTGATTTTAACTGCGCAGCATTGACTTGTTTGGTTGCAGGACTGCCTCTTGATCCATGTGCTGCTTCTTCATCAGCACGGTGAAGTGTTCTGGAATCTTATTCTTCCTAATGTTTTCCATAGTGTGCTTCCTCTACTCCCCCCCACTCCTCCAGCTCTCCTCTGTACCTGATCAGTACAGAGACATTATGAACATTGCGTACACAATGCTTAATGCATGTACCCAAATCCTAAAATGTCATGCAGATAAAATTATTTTTCAAAATTGCAGTGACTTTCCATCTTTAAATTTAGAGGCATTTTTTGAAAAGAGGTTATCGTTTGATCTTAGCCAAAAGACTGAAGGGGAGGGAGAGGGAAATATGAGGAACTGATACCAGGGGCTCAAGTAGAAAGAAAATGTTCTGAGAATGAGGATGGCAATCAATGTACAAATGCGCTTAACACAATGGATGTATGGATGTATGCATTGTAATAAGAGTTGTGTGAACCCCCAATAAAATGAGTTTTAGAAATATAAATAAATGAGACAATTAAAAAGAAGAGGTCATCAAGTACCTCTTTCTTCAAATGTTGATAAGCTGGGACGGCTTAAGTCCCATTAATTCACAATTTAATGCCACCTGCCTGTGTTAGTTCAGGTAGACTAGAAGAACAAATTTCATAGACACGCATATAGATATAAGGAAAAGGTTTATATACAAGAGGAACAGGACATTGAGCCCAGTCCAGTTCAAAGTCATAAGTCCAATATTAACCCATATGCCCAAAATCAGTCTATAAAGTCTCCTTCCCACTCATGAAGTCACAGGTCAGGGTGCAGAATTCTGGTGCTGGCAGGGGTCTCCACATGGCTCCTTGCTTCCAGGGCTCAGGGTCCATCAACAGCAGAAGCAACTCATTGCTGGCAGAGGTCTCCATGTGGCCGCCCCAGCTTCAGAGGTCTGACTCCATCAGGGCAAAAGCTATGTGGTCTTTCCGCCGGCTCCTCCAGCTTCTCGGATGCTGCCATCTTGTCTTGTCTGTGATTCATCGTCTCTGAGACTAACTCCCAACAACTGGGGAAGATAGCTTCTAATCTTCACAAGGGAAATATCGTGAGATTTCCCAGAAGTCTCAGGCGAAAGCCATGCCCACACAGAGGCCTCATTGGCTACTCAGTGGCTATCTCCAGATTAACAGACTAGACTCCACCCCTACATTTCAATCATAAAATTAACACAGGCACATGACTGCCACATTGCCCTATACACGCAAACGTTCCAAGCTTCATAGCTCATCACAATCAGCAAAACTTGACTCCCACAACCAAAGGGACTCCAGGACGCTCACAGTTCTGACAAGAACGCTACGATGACAGAAAGGTTTTCAGACAAAATCCTATGTAAAAAGCTGGCAAGCAAACACAAAAACAAAAATGTAAATACTCAAACCAGACAAGTGCATGACAGTGACTCCAAATTGTCATTAAGTATGTTTTGTGTTAAGGAGACAAAACCTCCCTCCCCACCCACCCCAGATCCCATGGAATGTTGTGTTGACAGTCAAATCTTACTACAATTCAACATCCCACTATTTTCTGGTTGTTCCAAAAAATAGCCAACCTGGAAATGACTTCACATCTTTAAACAAGAGCATTTACACTGGAAAAGAAAAAGAGGAGGGGGAGGATAAAGTGGGACTTCCTCCTCCTTAAAAATGCTTCTAGAGCTAGTAGGAATCTCACATTTACAAAATAGTTGACAAAAATATTCCTCTGGAGCTAACAGGGCCCGCCAGTAAGACCTGGTAAGTAAACATGAATCAGACTCGGCTTCTTTTTCTCTGGCTGCACCAGGTTCTCGGCTGGAAAATCGTCTTCAGCCTCTTGGTGAACAACGTCAGCCTCTTTTCCCAGTGCTCCTTCTTTTTCTTTTGCTGGCACCTTTCCTTTCTTGGCTGAAGATTTATCTTTTCCTGCTTCCTGTTTTGGCTTCCTCTCCACTTCTGCAGGCGCAAGTTTCAATGACACCCTCAAGATCTCCTCTGCGGCTCCTCCCTCACCACCCCTTCACCAAGATGACCTTTCTTTTAGTCGTCTCTGCTCAGGGGAGGATGCTTGCTGGGTGCAGGGTACCGAGAGCTTTCTCAAAGCTGGGTTGCCTACCTGGCCGCTGCCCCCTTGCCTGTCTCCTGAACTACTGGGGTGGGATGAGAATAGGGCAGTTTGTTATAATCCCCCATGGTCCAATGTTTTCTTATAGTCAATAAAACACAATTAAACATCTTTCTGGTATTCTCCACTTTAGCCAAGATCCATCTAGTTTCCCACGTACAATGCAATCTGAATTGAGCATAAGTTTCTGGCAGCTTCCTGTTCACATGCTGCTGTGACCTCTGTTGAATTATCTCCAGCAAATTTTTATTTGCATGTATATTATTGATATTGTTCTATAATTCCCATATTCTGTTGAATCATCTTTCTTTGGAAAGGACACTCATATGAATCTCTTCCAATCAATTGGCCATGTAACTGTCTTCCTAATTTCTTGGTATGGATGAGTGCTGGTATCCCATCAATTTGTGGAACCTTGTTTGTCACTAATGCTTTCAGTGCAGCTTGGACTTCTGCTTTCAGTACCATATGCTACTTCCTGAAATGGTCGAATGTCCACCCACTCTTTTTGATTCAGTGACTCCATATAATCCTTCGATCTTCTTTTGATTCTTCCCGTATTGTTCAACATTTTGCCCCTGGGATTCCCCAATATTACAATTCAAGACTTGAATTTTTTTCCCTTCAATTCTTTCAGCTTGAGATATGCTGGACATATTCTTCCTTTTTGATGTTCCATCTTCTTCAATCTGCCTTTTGAAGTTTTCTGTCATTTTACTTCATCATTTTTGCATGAACTTTAGCTACTCTGTGTACAAGAGCCCATTGCTGAGTCTCTCCTGACATCTGCGTTGGCCTTGGCTTTTCTAATTTTTCTGACATGTCCGTGCTGTCAAGAGACCATAGAACGACTATTTGATCACATCGAGGGGATTTGTCATCAACAGACACTCATTGTTACCTCTAGACCTGACGGGGGCATGGAAGGAAATAGTGCTACTGGAAACTGGCAAAAGTTTGAGCCATACTGAAAGGACCTTCTGGAGGTGCTGTGGTTGAAGAGTGCTGAAGAGATTGCCAGAACTGTTTCCTCAAATGAGAGCAAGTCGGAGGGGAAATATGTACATCCTCTTCCCACTGTGCTTCCACCTTCTGCTATTGCCTCCTTTGGTTGAACCCAAGTCAGTCTGAGATGGTAACCCTAAGAGAAGGAGATGGGGCGGTTGGGTGGGTAAGAGCAAGCAGTGGAGGTATTCAGGTGTTGTGGTGCAGCAACTTATTTAATATAAGGGTTGTAACTCCCGCCAAATGTGAGATGCTTGTAACCCACCAAGAGACCTGCAAAGCTTGCTATGAGTGTAAATAAAGAGTTTGCTATCTTTGTGAGGGTGCGACATGCAAATAAGTTGTGTGGAATGCTAAGTTTGGGATTGATCAATTTTGTCCTTACACTAGAGTTTAAAATAAGTCATTCCAGAAGCAGAGAATGGAGCTCTTACTGTCATCAAGTGAGACTAGTTCATTCAAGTGATGTTGATGGTACATTCTCTGAACCAAATTTAGCACATTCTTTGGGCCAAGATTCCTATACTGCACACCCTCAATCCAGGACATAAGAGATAAACATACCCTCTCTGTCCATATAGTTCATCCTTAAAGCAAAAAACAAATGAAGTCTACATTTCCTTTCTTTATGCTCTTGCCTGAAATCCAAAAATCTACATAGTTATCTAGGTTGGGCACCAAGGACCAAAGGCTTGAGGTTAAACAAGCAGCCATCTAGCTAAGAAGCAACAAAGCCCCCATGGAAGAAGCACACCAGCCTGTGTGATCATGAGGTGTTGATGGGATCAGGTATCAGATATCTAAGACCCAGGACAAAATGTTATCAATATGAATGGGGAGGGAGGAGTGGTCATCAAGTGCAGACCCAAATCCCATCTGTGAACAACCGGATATACCTTTACAGAAGGGTCACCAGGAAGAGACAAGTCAGTCAAGGTGCGGTATAGCACCTTGAAACAAAAAACTTTCTTCTAGTTCTTTAATGTTTTCTCCCTCCCACTATCATGGCTTCAATTCTGCCTTAAAAGTCTGTCTAGACCAGAACATGTATACTGCTACAGATAAGAGCCCACAACACTGAGAATCCAAAACAGATAAACACCTCAGGACCAATAATGAGAATAGAGATACCAGGAGGGGAAGGAGAAGGTAGGGAGAGAAAGGAGGAATTGATCACAAGGATCAACATAAAATCTTCTCCCAGGGGGATGAAAACAAAAAAGTAGGTGAAGGGAGACAGTGGATGATGTAAGATATGAAAACAATACTTTATAATCTATCAAGAGTTCATGAGGCAGGGAGGGGGAAATGAGGAGCTGATATAAAAGGCTCAGGTAGAAAGAAAATGATTTGAAAATGATGATGACAACACATGTATAAATGTGCTTGATAACAATGGATGAAGGTATGGATTGTGATGAGTTGTAAGAGCCCCAATAAAGGTATGAGAAAGTATCCCAACCCAGTCCAGTCCAAAGTAATAAATCCTATATTAGCCCATATGTCCGATACCAGTCTATAAATTCTTCTTTTGACTCATGGAGCACATGCAGTAGAAGCATCCTCGCGCTGGTAGGAGTCTCCCCATGGCTCCTCTTTTCCTGGGCTCAGGGTCCATCAGCAGTATCCATTGGTGGTAGAAGCATCTCAGCGTTGGCAGGTCTCTCTGTGGCTTCTCTGGCCCCAGAGGTCTGCTTCCATCAGGGCAAGCCCATGTGACTTCTCCTCGGCTTCTCCAGGTTCCAGGACTCAGGATCTATCAGCATGCCATCATCTTGTCTTGTCAGTAGACCGACTCCAAGAGACTGAGTCTATAGTCTCTCATCGCCACAGGGGAAATATCACGAGATTTCCCAGAATTCTCAGAGAAAGCCAGGCCCACACAGAGGCCTCATTGGCGATCTCCAGATTAACAAGCTAGACTCCCAATCATCAAATTGATCAAGTACATGACTGCCACAAGGTGATGCAGAAGGTTTTCATTGTCTAAAATTGCTATCTGGGACAGAAAATTCATTTTTATGCTGTAGGTGTGCTTTCGCATCTGGTACAGATGCCCTGATCTTATTAGGGAGCAAATGACAGTGTGTCTGTTACCTGAGGATAGATACAGAAGACAAAAATATACATTTTTTTTAACTTGGAAGAAACCCGTTGTTCTTCTAAAACTGAAAATCGTGTCATCCTAATGCTTCTTTGGCTTTGTAGATGTTGTGGGCATGGGCATGTTTGAAAGCAAAACTAAGGAAGCCAATTGACCTGCGCTCTCCACCTCCTTGCCCCAATGCCAGTGGGCTTATTGTCCCCACACCACTGACACTACTGACGAGAGCTCTCCCCTGTAGCAGCACCAGGTTAAAGCTCATATAATTAGATTTCATCTTGAACATTTCCAAACTGCGAGAAAACCCAATAACTTAGCATACTCAAAAGTTCCGGAATGAGATTGCTTCAAATGCAACTATATTGTGAATGCATGAGAGCATGAAACCTGGAATTCCCCAACTGGGGTGAGGGTAGAGACCCCCTGGAGGGCAGAGCACCGGCCCTAGATGGAGGGAGATAGATGGATGGTGGGCTTCCTTAAGACCTGTCCCCCACCCAGCTATGCTAGAAAACAGTCTGTTTACATTTACATTATTGACATCAATTTAGTGTGGAAATGGATGACTTTTAGTACAGTCACAGATTTACTCAACCATCATTGCACTTAACACCACTCTCCAATCCAATCTACCTCTTAATAGGAACTCCTACGCCCCAATAATGACTTATCTACTAACATTATCAATGGATTTGCCTGTTCTCCACATTTGGTGTTTGTTTGTTTGTTTGTTTTTGTGGGCATCACTGCCTCTGGTGGTCGTGGACGCTACCCAGTGCTGCTCCTGAGAGCCGCCGCTGGATTTGAACCGCCAAGCCCATGGGCCGCAGTCCCACACTCAACCACTTTCACCACCGGGGCTCAGCCCCCACATTTGGGTTTTTGTGACTGGCCTCCTTCTCTTGGCATTAGGTTTCCAAGGTTCGTCTGTGTCGTAACAAGCAACAACTCTTTCTTCCTTGTCACTTATTTTATGTATTTTCTGAGTAGCATTCCAAGGCATGAATGTGCCACATGTTGCTTGCCTAATCATCAGTGGATAAACATTTGTATTTTAGAGTGGGTTTTTCTTTTTTGGTTTGTTGTTTTGGGGGTTGTTTTTGACTAGTGCTAGTACAAACATGCATGGAGAGGTTTTGTGTGGATATACGTTTTCCTCTCTGTTCCCCCTAAGAGTAGAATTGCTGCTCTGTCTCCAACATTTCTGAAGAACTGCCAAAGTGCATTCTAAAGCAGTTGTGCCATTTTGCATTTCTATTAGCGATGCATGAAGGTTCTAGCTTCTCCGTCAACATTTGCTATTGTCTGTCATTTTGATTAGAACCATCCTTGTGGGTGTGAAGTGGTAGCTCATTGTGGCTTGGGTTTTTATTTCCTTAATGACTAATCATGCTGAGCATCTCTCTATTTTACTGTTGAGTTCTAAGGGAAATATCTATAAGTTCTGGATACATGGCACCTTTGCCATCTCCAAAATACCCACACCAGCTAACTTTCTTTCTAGCTATGAGAGAGGAGGAAAAGTGAATTCTCACCCAGTGCAGAGTCACTCTGCCCTTGTCGGCCTGAAGGTGGCTGATTTGAGTGGCATCAGGTTAAGTTGGCTACAATCAAGAAGCATTATGAGGCCTATCGGAACAAATGTCTGAAAGAAGCGAGGTTAACGCCTCAACGATCTGTATCAGCAGGACTGGAAAGAATGGCTTTAGCCCAGGAGACTGCAGAATCTCCAGCTGGCAGCAGAACCCCTATGTGTCCTATTGATACGCACCTTGCCAGTGTCATCCCTGGACCACATGTTAGAAACTCCCAATCTTAGGTCCCAACCCAGACCTACTGAAGCAGAATCTGTACTGAAACAAGAGACTTAGGTGATCTGCAGGCACATACCTATTTCAGAATTATGTCCACAGGCTACTTAGCGACACTAAAACTGCCTCACGGAAGGCCTGCCTGGGTACCTGGGCCATAGAGGACTGAATAGTGCTCAGATTGACTGGGGACTGGGGAGGGGGATAGTGGGGAGAATGGTCACTCAGGTACAGTTTATCTCAAATATCCCTGTGGCAGTCACCTAATCTGGTGTCAATGTGAGAATTGAGTGTAGGGGTGGGGTCTATCCTGTCAATCTAGAGATAGCTAATGAGACCTCTGTGTGGGCATGGTCTTCTGGGAAATCTGGTACTTCCTTCTTGGAGGCAGGAGACACTCACTCACTCCCTGGGATACATTGCAGCTGACAAAGATGTATGGCAACATGCTTATAGACCCTGAGTCCTGGAAACTGGAGGAGTCACAGAGAGACCCCTGCCCGTGCTGAGATGCTTCTACTGCCACAGGATACATAAGACTCTGCACCCACTGGCCTGTGATTGCCCTGGTGTCATTACATGTGCCTCACCAGTCTGGATAGGATTTATTGATTGGTATCGACATATGGGCTTATATCAGACTAATGATCTTGGACTGGACTGGGCTGGAATGTTTCCTCAAGGTTCAATTGTTCTTGTATATAAATCTCGTGTCTACGGATTTGTTTCTCTGCTGTACCCAGACTAACACAATCCCCAAACCAAATCTTCCCCAATCTCAATTCTTTCCTTGACATCATTGGGAAGACCTACATCAATGTTGTCTACATGTTAACTTTTTGTTTTTTCCAAAGGAGGACTCCTGGCAATGCTGACAACTTCAAGGTCAGTGGTTCTAAACCATCAGTGGTTCAAAACCACCAGTCACTCTAAGGGAAAAAAAATGATACTTTCTACTCCTATAAAGGATGATAGTCTCAGAAAGTCTCATAGCAGGTTCTACTCCATATTACGGGGTCTCTCTGAGTCAGAATCATCTCAACAGTGAGTGTGTTTCATTGGTGTAAGAGGAGTTCTGGTGGTAGAGGAGGTGACACACTGGGCTGCTAACCACAGGGTCAGCAGTTTGAAACCACCAGCTGCTCCCTGGGAGACAATGAGGCTTTCTACTCTAGTAAAGATTTACAATCTCGAAACCCAGAAGGACAGTTCTACTCTGTCCTAGAAAAGTCACGAAGGGTTGCAGTGTACGGAGAGTTGGCAGTGAGCTTGGTTTCGTTTGGTGAGAAAATGGGAAGATGAAACCTTTGGGTAGAAAAACCAAAAACCCAAATAGGGGGGGGGGGGCATTTCTGGCTCCTGAATTGACACCAGAGCTGATTGTCAGGTGGGAAGAGCTGTTTCTTTGTTTTTGTTTTTTTAAACACAATCCAGGGTAGGGTTCATATGCTGGTATTAGGTTATATGAGATAGTATACTTTGCCAGAAACAGTTTGAAAATTTGGTTCTGAGCTTCTCGGCAGCTAACAAGAATGGGGAAATGGTAGATTACATGTTCAACATCCATGACGTTTTGGCTTTGTTTAAATCAGTTATTTAGGAGTTCGACGGGCAATTTTGGTGACTGAAACTCTGAGACTTAAGAGAATTTTACTCTTGAATATTTCCAGATAAAATCAGATAGATCCAAATGCATGAACCCTCTGCATGAACTGGTGTCCTCTTAAAACAAAAAGACTCCCAAAGATTCCCCTGGAGGAACCTTGAGTTTGCACAGGTGAGAGTGAAAGAGCTGAGACAGGGCCTGTCACTAAGAATCACTCTACTGTGTCAACAAACCAAGTAACTGAGACCTCAAAGGTGTATTACACTACAGATAAGTCATAGCATGTGTGTTAGACAAGAGAAACAAATCCATAGAGACACTCACATGTGTATGAGAAAGAGTTTTGTTTACAAGAGCATTCAAATATTGAGACAACATCCCAGCCCAGTCCAGGGCAAGTCCATACATCCGATATCAGCCCATATATCTGATACCAACCTATAAAATATTCTTCAGACACACACAAAACACAAGCAATGATGCCAAATGCAGGAAGATCCCTGGCCAGTGGGTGGGAAGTCCTGTGGATCCAGTGGTGTTGCATCTCAGAGCTGACAGGTGCCTCCAACTGAGGGCACTAGGGTTGTCAGCTGCAATGCCTCCCAGAGAATGAGCCTGTGTCCCTCCTCAAACAAGCTTCTTCTCTCCTTAGTGCCTCCAAATGAGGTCATCGCGCTGCCACTTGATTGACAGGCTAAACACCACTCCTTCACACTTATGTAACCACCTCACCATGTAGACTGCCACTTGAATTGGCCAAGGCTATTGCATGATCTGTTTTTCCCCACTCTGCAGAAAACATCCAGAGTGTGATCAAGTTTATTGTGCCCACCTGGCTGATAAACACATGTGGGCTTAGTTGAAGGGCAGATAGGTAAATGGCTCACCTTTATAATTCTTGGGTCTCTTGCCCTCTGATGGTCAGACCAGGGTGCAGCTGCCTTAGCCTGCTCCCTGCTTCAGCTGGCAAGACCCATTTCCTGCAAAATATCCCTGAGGAGAAGCCACATGGACTACCCTGATGCAGCCCTGGGTGCTGGAGCAGCCGTGAGAAGACCCCCGCCAGCTGAGATGCTGACACGCTCACTGATTTGGCTTTCCTCCTGCATTCAGTTCGGCGTCATTGTGTGTGTGTTGTGAGGTTGAGGAGACTGGTGACTGGACATATGGTCTAATGTCGGACGTATGGGCTTGGGCAGCCCTGGGTTGAGATGCTTTTTGAATGTATACTTACCCTTTATATAAAGTGGTCTCATTCACATGAGTTTCTGTGGCTTTGGTTCCCTAGTGTACCCAGGCTAACACACAGTATCTTCTCTTGGGTTGAGACAACTGGGTCACAAGACCTAGTCTTTTTCATCCGATAGGAAAGCATAGCTTTGCTCTTGGCGTTCCAAGCACTTGAGAATGTTGCAAATGAGAAGGACCTTGGATTGTCCCTCTAGACCAGGGGTCGGCACATTCTTGAGACCAAAGAGCCAATCCTGCCCCTCCTAACGACTTTAAAGTCCCTCAAGAGCCTTAAGCGTGTTTCCCCAAACAAGTGAAATCACCGGGATTTGAAACAATCGCCTTCCAATGTTTTCGATGTGACTTCAGAGTCACACACTCCCACTGAAAGAGCCGCATATGGCTTGCGAGTCACAGTTTGCCGATCCCTGATCTGGGCGATTCTCCAAATGTCATTAAGCCAGAAGGCATTAGAAATTGGCTGCTTCGATGGGACTGTCAGTACAACTTTGCCAATGGAAAAGTGCTGATATCACTCATTGTACCAGCAGGTTGCTGCCAAATGCTTAGGTTAACAGGAGCCAGGCAACTGAAGGAGCAGGATGGGAGCAGGGCATGTAACACAGAACTGTATGCAAAAGAGGTTCAATTGGTATGATTAAAAAGAGCATTGAGTTATGCTTCGCTGTGCGACCTTGTTTGTGTGACCTTGGGTCATAAATAATCAAAGCACTTAATGCTTCCTGGGTTCTTAGCACTTTATATCATGTCGAATCCTCACAGAAACTTCTAAGGTAGTTCTTGTTACTACTTTCGTCTTCTAAATGAGGACCTTTTGCGATGAAGAGGTTATGTTACTTGTCCACGTTCCCTGTCTTGAACCCAGGCAGTCTGACTCCAGAGTCAAGAGTTTTGTCAGCTGAAAGGGTTGGATGAGATGAATGCTGTTATTAATTTCCGTACTTATTAAGTTGGGATAATAATAGAACTGTAGTGACAATGAAGAGACATCTTGAGTTAAGTGTGCCTGGAACAAAAATGCTCTGTAAATGTCACCATATGATGACTGTTCATACTTTTACTTACTGTTTTATAGAACAAATTACTTTGGTCACCTTAACAGCTGCCTGCATACAGTTAATCTGAATGAGCTGATTAATAAGTTCAAGCAGCAGATCAGTTCTGTCATAAGATAAAGCAAGCCTGGATTGATGCTAGCTTGAATCACCCAGTTATATAGTTCTATGCACCCCTATCCAACAGAACCTTGTAGGAAAATCATATTACTGTGTGCCCACCTTCCCGATACAATCACTGAAGACAAATGGGTGCATAAGCAAATGTGGTGGAGAAAGATGATGGTGCCTTGCTATCAAAAGAGAAAGCATCTGGGGTCTTATAGGTTTGAAGTTAAACAAGCAACCTTCTAGCAAAGAAGCAACAAAGCCCACGTGGAAGAAGCACACTAGCTTGTGTGATAATGAGATATTGAAGGAATCAGGTATCAGACATCAAAAAACTGAATGTTACATAATTGTAAATGAGGGGAGTGCAGAGTGGGGACCCAAACCCCATTTGTGGCCAACTGGACATCTCCTTACAGAAGGGCCACAGGGAGGAGATGAGCCAGTCAGGGTGTAGTGTAACAATGATGAGACATACAATGTTCCTTTAGTTTGTAAATGCTTCCTATACCAACACCCCCACCACCATCATGATTCCAATTCTACCTTACATATCTGGCTAGACCAGAGGATGTACACTGGTACAGATAGAAACTGAAAACACAGGGAACTGAGGACAGGTGATCCCTTCAGGACCAGTGGTGAGAGTGGCGATATACCAGGAGGGTCGAGCAAAGGTGGGGTAGAAAGGGGAAACCGATTACAAGGATCTACATATAACCTTATCTCTGGAAGATGGACAACAGAAAATTGGGTAAAGGGAGATGTCAGACAGTGTAAGAGATGACAAAATAACAGTAATTTATAAATTATCAGGAGTTCATGAGGGAGGGAGGAGCAAGGCTGGAGGGGGGAAATGAGGAGCTGAGACCAAGGACTCAAGTAGAAAGCAAATGTTCTGAGAATGATGATGGCAACAAATGTACACATGTGCTAAAAAAATGGATGGATGGATTGTGATAAGCGTTGTTTGAGTCCCCAATAAAATTGTTTTTAAAAACCCCTTCTTGGATGATGGGAATGTCTAGATCTTCACCAACAGCCACTAGTGGCAGGGAACATGTGAGGTGTACCTGTGTGACTGAGGAGTTGAATATTTAGTCTATTTAATATTAGTTCACTTGAATTTTTACAGTCGCATGGGGCTCATAACTGCCTTAGTGGACAGGTCAAGTGACAGCCTCCCTGGCAGACAACTGAAAAGACAGCAGGTGTCAGGTCCAAAAATGAAAGGCATCTGACCACAGCCCTATGCTCTAAAGAGCACGAATCCTGGAATCTTCAGGCTTAAGAGGGTTTCCTTCACCTGCTAAGAGAGGATGCGCATTTGGGGGTGGCCCACAGGGTGTTCAGAGGACAGAAGACACCTCTACTTTCCTCCCTGGGATGTTCCCAATGGTACTTTGGGAACTTTGGGTACTTTGGTACTTTGGGATTTCCTCTGGGGCTGTCCAAGATTTTGGGGGTGGGTGGGTGGTTCATACCTGTGCAAGATGACGGGGCCGTGACATGCCACCCTTCAAGGGCTCCAATTTACCAAGTGCAGAGTCTAAAAAAAGGATGGCAAGCCATGGCTGAAATGCATAATTGGGGGGAAAGAGGCTTGAAATGGGTGCTCAGAGAATCACACATTATGAGCGGGATGTGTCAGAGCATGCCCGTGACAAATTGGTATCTTTATTATTATTATTATTTTGGTGGCATCACTGCCCTGGTAGGAATAGCAAGTCCAGCCTTGTTCCTGGACAGCTGCTGCTGGATTTGAACTGTCAACCCTATGGGCTGCAGTCCTGCAAACTACCACTAAGCCACCAGGGCTCAGCCCACAAATTGGTATCTTCATGAAGCTGCACACGCACCCCCAGGACACACATGTGCTGTTGTGCCCTGATTTTCAAGCTTCTTGAAAAAGGGACACTCAGTCAGTGACAGGACCATCCTTCAGATCTCACCCTGAGACTATGGGGGGTGCTGGCCATTTTTGTCAAGGAAGGAAGGCATTTCCTGTTAATTTGAGGATATCCATTAGCCTATTCTGGTCTAATAGAATATCCACACACTCAACACTGTCACTTCTGCTTTCGTACAAGTATTCCGCCTTTGACGGTGTTCTGGTTCTAGAGGTCGGTGGCATCATTCTAGGGTGGCCAAACATAGGCAGAAAATGCAAGCGAGGTCGCATGAGGCGTACTTGTGTTATGCCCCTTTCGAAATGACCGTCATCGGGAGAGTTTTCATAGAGAAAGACTTGGTTGACCTGGAAACATTCAAAGCCACCATCAAAAACCACAGAGTCTGAGGCACACAGGAGGTGCTTTTCGCTGCCTCTGAATGAGGCTGACCCTTGTCTGAGCCTTGAATGCAAACGCAGTGGCCCGCCTTGGAGCCTGTGCCGCTCCTCCACGGTCCTGTGGTGTTCACCTCAGAGTGCGCCAGGCCCGTGGCCTCTCGGGCTGTCTGCAAACAGACGCAAGGCCATCTGCCCTCTTGCCTTCCACCCAAACACAGCTGCTGGGCTCGCTCCCAGCTCCAGCCATCTGGAAGAAGAACAAAGCCCCCCCTTTCCTCTCTCTCCTCCTGGCTGCGGAGCAGGGTCTGGGCGTCTGGGCACTCTCTGAGCCGCAGTGAGGAAAGAAGTGGAAGACGCTTCAAGACTCAGGTAATCAGCTGCCTCTCTCTAAATGGCAGGATCACTTACTTAACCCCTTTGCCTCCCTGAAACCTGTGTGGGGCTCTTACAAGTTTGGGACTGCAGCTGGCTGAGGGAGGAGAGGCAGCAGCCATGGGTTTGCAGGAGCTTGCCCTTCGAAGAGGGTGTGGTGGTCATGTGCTTATGTTAATTTCATGATTGGGATGTAGGGGTGGAGTCTAGCCTGTTAATCAGGAGATAGCCATTGAGGAGCCAACGAGGCCTCCATGTGGGCATGGCTTTCTCCCGAGACTTCTGGGAAATCTTGCGCTATTTCCCTCGTGAAGATGAGAGGCCATATCCCCAGTTGTTGGAAGCTAGTCTCAGACACAATGAACTACAGACAAGATGGCAGTGTCCTAGGAGCTGAAGGAGCCAGAGGAGAAGGCATCCCAACCCAGTCCAGTACAAAGTCACAAGTCCAATATTAGCCCATATGCCCAATATCAGTCTTTAAAGTTTCCTTCTGACTCACAAAGAAGACCTCCTTTTGAAGGTAGGTTATGCAGCTGGCTGTGGTCAATTCTTTGGTGAGTCTGTCCGGGTTGGAAGACACATCAGACGGTCTCAAAGGTATATGTCAGTCATTGCCTCTTACTCCTTCCCATGCCATGGCATTCCAAATGTTACCCACGTGATCTCATTATCAAAAGGTCCAATGGGCAGTATTTTTGTGTCTGAGGGATTTGTTGTGTTGTGGTGTTTAATTAAAGAAGCAGCCAAAGACTACCAAGTTTTTTAAATACTGACACTGTTGTAGGATACATAAGAAACTCCACATTTCAAATATAATTGACAGAGTGCATCTATTGTGTCTTAACCAGGAAAGGACAAGAAAAAGACACACCATATGGTTGAGTGAGGCCATTACCACAAAGTCATAATGGCATTCAAGAATTAAGAAAATCAGAGGTTAAAGTCAGACATTGGGCGAAAGGGAGAAAACAAAGAATTGTCATAAAATCAAGATTGGCAGATAATCAACACATCCCTACTGAAATGAAATCTCCTGAAAGTGAGAATGGAACTGACTGGGAAGCATCCATTTTGGTGGACAGAAGAGCTTATAAGATCTGTCCAGAAGTTAAGCTATAGTACAACACCAGCCCTTCTCAAAATCTCTCAAAAAATAAAAGAGGGGGTAACACTTCCTAAATCCTCCCATAGGTTAAAATTGTCCTAATACTAAAAGTAAGCAAGGACATTACAGGAAAGAAAGTTACAGACAAAAAAGTCCACCTCTAATAATATGACAAAAAAAAAAAAACAAACAACCTCTAGTAACATAGCAATATATTGAACACCACAACATATCAAATGTATTGTGGACTAAATCAAAGAGAATTCGTCCCAGATATGCAAGGTTGGCTTAACATTCATCGATCATCAATACAATCCATCATATCAACAAGCTATAAAGCTATAAAAGAAAACTCTTATAAGCCTAGGAAAAAATGTAGGAAAAAATCATTTAACAAAATGCAACACCCATTTATGATGGAAGCACTCAGAAAATTAGAGAGGGAGAACTTTTTCAAAATGATAAGGATCATCCTGGTCTTGTTTTGCCCTTCTGAGGAAAGCAACTAGCTTCTCACCATTAAGTATGATGTTGGTTGTAGGCGAGATGAACATTATTACCAATCTGGTAGGATCATAAAGAGACTGGAACAGAAGAGAGTCCAAAAATAGATCCATTCAAATTGAGTCAACTGATCTTTGACAGAGGATCCAAGAAAATTCAATGGAAAGAAAAAAATGTAGTCTCTTATTAT
This sequence comes from Nesogale talazaci, assembly GCA_004026705.1. NCBI lineage: Eukaryota > Metazoa > Chordata > Mammalia > Afrosoricida > Tenrecidae > Nesogale > Nesogale talazaci. Next base: position 19,701 of record PVJH01017605.1, on the reverse strand, counting down.
TATTATTATTATTATTATTATTATTATTATTATTTAGTCTCTTTAGACCAGGGGTGTACACCCTTTTGTAGCATGCAAGCTACTTTTAAAATGATCTATCAACTATAAAAATGCAAAACATTTATTTATTACATTTATTCATAAATGCATTGGGAATTCTTTGTATATACAATATATGTTTATGTACCTTGAATAACCACATGAGTCCACATTACACAACACAACACAATTAGCTATGTACATTTTTTTGTTATGACCTGAGTTGACTCTGATGACTTTTACTGAATGGAACAAGCCAGGGATGCATAGTCTAGACAGTAGCTGCTGATAGTACACTTCCAAATGATCATTAGTCATGATGGAAAGGTACTTGGACTTTATGATCTTTATTAGGAAACAGGCTGACTCCATAAATAAATCCAGCTGAATAAAACAGTCAAGGAGGTAGCACATTTCCTAATGTTTGGGTACTTTCCCTCTGCGAGTAAGTTTCAGAACTCTTCATGCATTCAGGACTTCAGCTGAATGCCAGCTTGTACTGTCGAAACCTCCCATTCTGTATGAAAGTGATATGCTTTGATCTTCTTACTTGGTCCAGCTCCCCCACTCATTTGAATACCCTTTCTTACATTTAAAGAAACAAACCAAGGTCTAAAAATTGGTGATAATTGGCTTGTCAGTTTTGCTGCACTTAGTGCAGCTGTTTGCATCTGATTGGCTGTGCTGTATATCAATTAACTGAAAAGATTGATGATAAACGTATGTCTATTTTTTAATGCCATGCAATCTAACCACACTACATTTGAGATCGACTAGTAGATTGCAATCTATGTATTGATCACCCCTGCTTTAGACAAGTGGTCCTGGAATAACCAGACTTCAACATCCAAAGGAAGGAGAATTTTAGACATGCAGCTTACATAGGCCATAAAAATTAGGTTCAATTGGCTCGTTGACCTAAATGTCACATGAAAAACTATAAAACTTTGAAAAGATCGGATAGAAAAAAGTCTCAGTAACCTTGGGTTGGTCAAAAACTTTTAGATCACACACCAGAAAAAGAGCATGATACATAAGAGAAAAAGAAAAAAACCCAAAATTATGCTTCTGTAATATTAAATTTAACATTTCATATTAATATTTAAAAGTGCAGAAGACACTGTTAAGATAATGAAAACATGGCTGAGCCCCATGGCGTAGTGGTTGTGTGTGGGACTGCAGCCCACTGGGTTGGAGGTTCAATTCCAGCAGCAAGGCTGGGCCTCTTACTCCCACCACCAGAGGGCAGTGATGCCCCAAAAGCAAAAAAAAGAGAGAGAGAGCGAGAGCGAGAGAGAGAGAGAGAGAGAGAGAGAGAGAGAAAAGATAATGAAAACACAAATGAGAAACCAGGAAAAATATTTGAAAAACATCTAATGAAGACTTGCATCCAAAATGAATAACACTTAAGCTCAGCAATCAGAAAGCAATCTAATTACAAATGGGTAAAAGATCTGAATTGACACCTCACCAAAGATATATGGATGGAAAATAAGTATATTGAAAGATGCTCAGTCTTGTGTGCCATAATTGAAAATTTTAACAAAAATCCAATACCACTACCCCTCAATTAAAACCAAATGCCAAACTCACTGCAAATGAGTCGATTTTGACTCGGGGCCACCCCATAGGGCAGAGCAGAACTGCTTCTGTGAGTTTCTGAGACAGCGACTCTTTCAGAAAGAGCAAGTTTCATCTCGCTCCTGTGGAGGTGATGATGGTTTCGAACTGCTGATCTTGTGGTTCAGCAGGTCGAGTAACCACTATACCCCCAGGGTATCCAAAACACTGAAAAGCACCATGTGTGAGAGCAGATGAAGCCACCTGGACTCTCGTTCCTTGTTGGTAGGAACACAAAATGACACAGCCACTTTGGAAGACAGTCTAGCTAGTTCTTCAAAGTGAAGCATACCGTATTACACATACATGCACCACACATAGAGACGATCATGCTCTGAGCTATTTTGTACAATATGATGAAGACTTGTAAACACATAAAAGCCTCTACAGGAATGTTTGTAACAGCTTTATTCACAATTGCCTCAAACATATGCACGAGATGTCTTTGAATAGTGTTTTGACTTGAATTATGCCTCCCCAAAATCTGTGTTATAATTCTTAACTTCCAAGTCTGTAGCGATAATCTCTTTTCAGAAAGGAATGATCAATGTTATCTTATGCAATGTTAATGAGGCAGGGATAGTGGATAGGGCATTTTGAGTCAATGTCTTTTGAGCTATAAAAGAGATTACATGTAAACTAGCAAATAGAGATAAGAGATAGCATATGACAAGTCACATGACGATTGTCAGGTGAAGCTCAGAAAAGACAAGGACCTACCTGCAGAACCAACAGAGAGAGAAAGCCCAAATGCATAGCTAGCACTTGGATTCAGATTTCGAGTCTCCTAAACTACGGGAAAATAAATTTTCTTCCAATGTGTAAAGCCATCCATGTCTAGTATTTCTCTTACAGCAGCAGTAGACAACTAAGATAATATGTAAATAGAGAAACAAACTGTGATCTAGCCATCCAAGAGAGTAGTAGTCAACTCTACGCAATAAGTCACAAAATGGCACACAGGAAAGTTAAAAACAGATTACTGAGTGAAAGGAGCCCATCTGAACAAGTTAAAAACGATATGGTCTCAATTATATGGCATTCTGGAAAACGTAAATTATAGAGACCAATAGAGGTCAGTGGTTGTCAGGAGTTTAGAGGGAAGGATGAAAAGGTAAAACAATCGACATTTTTAGAGCAGTGGGACTCTTCTGTAGGGTATGGAAATGGTAGCTCATGCATTTGTCAGTAAGACTCTGACAAAGAAAGAGGGAAGTCAAATATAAATTATGGACTTACATTAATAATAATATATCAAAGTTGGTACTGGAATTATATAGCGAATGTGTCAAAGTCTAGCAAATTATAAAAAAATCTTGTCTACAAATATAAGATGTGAATAATAGAAGCATTATGCAGAAGAGAAAGGAGGTAATAGAGGGAAGCTGTAATTTCTGCACAATGCTAGTAAAGTTATAACTACTCTTAACAGTCAAATCTTTTAATAATAGCAGTCATAATAATTATTATCGATGAAAGTAAATAAGGTGAAGGTCCTTTTGTCCCAATGTCCTTCATTCTTTAATGTGCATGCATTTGTAATTTCAAGGGCATTTTGAAGACCCAAGGGCTGATTCTTTTTCAAAAATTGGGAGAGACGCAAAATGAAAATGTGATTGAAGGTAAGGCGGGAAACAAAGTTTGCAGTAACAACATCCTTTAGACCCCCTGCAAGAGACTGTCAAATGCTACAAGGGAGAGGGGGGGGGGAGACTGAGGCCTGGCTCTCGGCTGGAAATCTCAGTTTCTAGTGGTGGAAATGCTTTCAAAGTGTTTTCCTACTTTGCTCTGCAGATCTTGCCAAGGGTGGAGAGCTGAAGTAGGTCACTGATCTGTGAATGAGATGGAGTGAGATGCCCCATACATCACTCAAAACTCACAGCACCTTTGTTTGACTTGGCACTGCATTGTTTTCTCCCTAAGAGATGGACCCCCAAATCTATTCTGATGATTTTTTTTGCAGTTAAAAAAAAAAAAAAAAACAGAACTCACAGCAATCCCCAAATAATCATGCGCCTTTTCAATTTCTTCTGTCTCACCATCCCACTCCACTCTGTCAGATCATGGCTGCCCTCCTCTAAGGAGGTTTTTGCAGGTTGGTTTGATTTTTTGAAATCATCTTTGGGTTTTTAGATGATTTTCTGTTACTGTATCAGGCATTGTAAAAAAAAAAACACAATAGAGATAAGCTTGTTAACTCAGCTGCTTCATAATTTCTTACAGAAAAAAAGCCCATCAGCAGTTTTAGAAGACATGATAAATGAATCATGTAACCTTCGAAACAGATTGCTGTGGGGTTCAAGGATGACTTGTTTGTATCTTCTTTTGGAAAGGTGGTTTTACATTTTTTAATATCAGTTGCACATTTTAAGAGAGAATTTTGGAGTGTCGATCTTGTTTCCACAATGCAGGCTGACCTTAAACCCCACACCATTGATTCCAAGAGCAGTGAACTTTTAAAAACCTCTCTCCTGGGTGCGAGGAAGCAGTTGTGGTGATGTTTAAGATGTCAGGCCTCTGGTCTTGTGGAGTTTACACGCCCTCTGCATTCTGTTTCGTGTCTTCCCCTAATTGCCTTCTCAGATCTTGGTTCTGAAGTATCCCAATGCCTAGCTTTCAGCTGGAGAACCCTTGGTGCAGTTTGCTCTCCAAGAACCCATGGCTTTTGGTGGCTCAGAAGGCAAAGTCCATGTGACTTCCTTCTCAGGGGTGGGGAAGTTGCTTTGCCTGAAGATTTTTCAGCATTTCTTTCTATCCCTTTATTCCAGATCCTTCACCCTACTTTGCTCTCATGCACAGAATTTCAGCTGATGGTCTTCTAAGAGGAAACATTGCATTTTATTCACGTTCTCTCCTTTATCCCTTGAAATGCTTCTCTCTGCCTCTTTAAGCATCGATAGTGTTTTGTTGTTGTTGTTGTTGTTGTTTGTTTGTTTTTTGGACTTACAGTAACCCTATAAGACAGAGTGGAAATTGGCACATACGTTTTCCAAGGTTATCAACCTTTACAGGAGCAGACTGCTACATCTTTCTCCCACGAAATAGCTGACACGTTCAAAGTGCCAGTCTATTTGGTAAGCACTCCAGTGCTTTAACCATTATGCCACCAGGGATCCTTGTTTTTGTTTTGACGCACAGGGACCCCCTCACTACCACAATCCATTGTTCTTTCTCGCATGAAATATAAACTCATCACACTCAAGGCAAACTGGAGCCAATGCGATTCTGTGGTCTCGGTCTAATGCTGGAGGGGCTCTCCTGTTTTCTCTTTTCTATAAAAACAAACAACAAACTCGATTTTCTAGAGACCAAACGTGGAGGCACAAACTCATGGTGTTGGGGAGCTAGAAGAGGCCTCTCAGATGATGTGAGGCAGTGTCCCCTTAATCTAGAAGGGGAACTGATATTTTGGAACTGCTCCTGATGCTATGATGGTCAAAATCTGAAGCACACACAACTGCCTCAGAGACCAGGAGTATCTTTTCCGCTGTTTCTTCCATCACTCAGTGAAGAGCTGTAAAGTGTAAAGAGTACCACAATTATAAGTACCCAGCTCACAAGAGGGCCGTGAATGATAACTGAGTTAATATGTGTAAACATTTAGAAGGGCACACAGAGTTAATGTCGCACAATCGTGAGCTCTCATTGGTATGGCACTGAACATCTCCACTGTTGCTACAGGATGCCTTATATGACCACTGTGTGAATGTTGCCCAAACTATTAAATGTCTTCATTCTATGGCGCTGGTATTAGAAACTTAGGGGCTAGGATTTGGACCAAAACACAGATAATACCAGTAAATGCGCTTACCAATAGAAAATCTAAGGCTAATAATACAAAACGGCACAGGGGAAGCATCATCTAGCCTCCTTAGATTTCACAAGGGAGGGTTCAAAAACCAAACTGACTGCCATTGATTAGATGCTGAGTCATGGCCACTCTATAGGGTAGGGTAGAACTGCCTCTGTGAGTTTCCAAGATTATACATGTTTATGAAAGTAGTAAGTGTCATCTTTCTCCCTCAAAGAAGCTCAAAGTGGCTGTATTAGTCTGGACAGACTAGAGAAACAAATCCAGGGAGACTTATATGTATCTAAGAGAGAGTTTTATACAAGGGGTAATTAATTGTACATTAAGAAAGTATCCCAACCCAGTCCAGTCCCAGCTCATAAGTCCAATATTAAACCATATGTCCAATACTATAAAGTGCTCTTCAGACTCACAAAACACATGGCATGATGCTGAATACAGTATAATCACAGGTCAACAGGTAGAAAGTCTTTGGATCCAGTGGTGGTGTGAGCATCTCAGCACTGGCAAGGTTCTCCACGTGGCTCCTCCTGCTTAGGGTACTAGTGTGTCATGTTAGTAGAGTGTCTTCCAGGGTGTGAGCCAAGAGAGAGAGGTGTCTCTCACTCTCAAGGAGAAAAGTACAGGGGATTCCAGAGTTCTCAGGAGAAGACCATGCCCACACAGAGTCCTGAATGGTTCCATCTTGAAGGGTTCAGACTCCACCCCTTCCCTCGTAATCCTCTCAAATTGACGCCAGATGATGTACCTACCACAGTGACTTTGAACTCCTGGTCTTGAGGCTGCAGCCCAATTCATAGAGGCTTCTCTCACAAGGGGAATCAAAATCAACAGCATCAGCTGCCCAAGATTCATCCTGGTCAGACTCAACACCATCCTTTAACGGTTTTAGCAATTCTGACACCCAGTCCCCTAATTTCCTCACACTCTGCCCCCCCCCACACACACACACACTCTTCTCCGATTGATTCAACACAATGGCCACATAGAACTCATAGGCGATACTACTTCCTTCCCTCCATGCCTTTCCCAGTTCATCGTTTGTGAGCTGAATGATCTTCGATAGCTTATTTAACTTCTCTCCCCTCACGTCCTCATCTGAAAATGGTTAGCATGGTATCGACCTTACAGGACTGTCTGTCATGAGCATGGTAGATAGTTTTTGAGATACTTTTTTTGCAAAATCTAGACTCAGGATTTTGTCCAACGTGTGCACCAGCTCCAGCTGCGGTTGTTTGATGCTGCAGGGTTTTGCGTCATCGCCATCAGGTTCTATTTGAGCCCATTGTTGACAACTTTGTGCCAACCCCTTTCCTAGAGGGTTCCTTTTATTCTCCCGGGCACTTGACTTTACAATGGATTATGCCCTTCTCCAGGGACTGACCCTTCCTAAGAACATAGTATTCAGTGCGTGAGACGTCTCACCACTCTTGCTTCCAGAGAGCATTCAGTTGTACTTTTTCCCAGGCAGATTTGTTTACCCTAGGCGTCCAGGCACTTTCGATATTATTTTCCAGTCCTATAAACAGAGTTCAAAGACATTGATTCTTTTCCGTCTTCCTTCTTCACTCGCCAGATTTTACAAGCATGGGACTACAATCAAAAATGCTATATCTTGCGTGAAGGGTGCCTCCGTTCTCATATTGATCGCTTTGCTCATGCCACACATCTTCCCCATGTGATGCACCACTTGACTTCTTGACTGCTATTTCCATGAGCATTCATTGTGGATGCAAGTTACATCAAACCCTTGATGGCATCCACCTTCTCTCCATGGGTCAGCATGTTTGCCACTGGTTCAGTTGTGAGGATATTGCTTTCTCTGCATGGAGTTGTCATCCATAATGGAGGTTGGAGTCTTTGATCTTCAACAGTAAGGGTTTCAATTTCTCTGCTTTCCGAAAGCTAGATTGTGCCCTCTGCATATTACAGGTTAGTAACAAGCCTTTGTGGAGCTCTGATGTTGCTCTTTTCTTCAAACAGTCCAGTTTCTTGGATTATTTGCTCCACATACAGATTTGATAAGTAGGGTGAAAGGGTACAGTCATGACATACATTTTTTTTTCTGAACATCATACGATATCCTCTTGTTCTGCTCTAATGACGGCCTCCTGGTCTGTGTGCATTTGTTCTGGAAGGGTTCTGGAATTACCATTCTGTCCGATGTTACTTGTAGTTTGCTATGATCGACACAGTCAAATGCCTTTGAGCAGTTAACAAGACACATATAAACACCTTTCTGGAGCTCCCTGCTTTCATCCACGAGCCGTCTGCCATCAGCCATGATATTCCTTGTGCCATAGTCTCTTCAGAAGCTCCTTATTTATATCCCATTCTTAGAACTTCTGAGTTATCTTCAGCAAAATTCGACTGGTACATGATGTTAAAGCTATTGCGCAATAATTTCCACATTCTGTGGTGTCACCTTTCTTTGGAAAGCTGGTTTATGAGGTGGACCAAATGTGTTGGCATCGATTAGTGATGGCTTCGAGTGCACAGCATGTTTATTGCAATATCTCAATCGGTTTTCTAGCAACTCCTGCAGCCAACCCCGGTAGTTCTTTCCTGTTCATGATTGTGTCGATCCAGTCTCTCCATCTGTTTCACCGTCTTTCTCAACTGCGGCTAACACCTTCAATTCTTTTGGCTAGACCTTCTCTCCACAAGGGAAAGGGAAAAACACAGAGCTTCCTCAGTGTTTGACAGGAAATGATCAGATTATATGATGAATAGGGAAATGAACAGACATGGACAATGCAATACTTCCCTCAGGATGCCCAACCTTGCCCAAGAAGGAATTTGCTCTCCCTGACAATCTTTATAGTGGTTCCTATGTATCATGTACCATAACCACGCATTTTAAAAGGTTCTCACAGAACCTTGGCATTTGAAAGAGGATCCTAAATGTGTATCACACGTCCAATGACTTTATAAAGAACTTTGTTATTGTCCTCCTCTCTCCCGCTCCTATTTATTTTACATGAAGATTATGTTGTCAGCATATTGACACACTGACATTTGACAGCCTTTTCATTTTAAGCCATTCCCCCCTGGGGATTTCTCGCCATTATCCCCTCTCTACTCTTTGTGGAGAACAAAATACCTGAGGAAGAAATCATTTAACTAAAAACAGAGCTGCATGCTTGATGGATAGTTAAGTGCTATTGCATTATAGAAAAAGACAGACACTGCTTTCAAGTTCACTCATTTTATAGCTGTTATTCTTGTGTGTGTGTGTGTAGAATTATTACATTTTATTATTTCTGCTAACTCTGTTTGTCCTGAAACAACTCTGCTACTCTTGTTGTGTGCTGCCCAGTCAATTTTGGGTCAGAGTGACCCTCCTGTGACAGAGGAGAACCCTCTAAAAGGTCTGCTAGGCTGAAACCCTAGCTTGGCTTGGCTGGTGGTTTTTAACTCCCAACATTGGGTGAGCAGCCCAGTGCTGAATTACTGCACCCACAGATCTCTGTTTCTCAATGAAGGTTCATCAGGATGAAATGAGAGGGGGAAACACTAAGGAATGAAGGTGGAGGAAGATACTCTTTCCAAATAGAGTTTGCTGTTCATTGTTTGAAAAACAGCACTAGCCAAAAGCAATAAATATGACGCAGAAAATTGTTCCAGTTTTGAATGTTTTCTGTTTTGTGTTCAACTGAGGTTTTTCTCTAGTCTATGTTGTCATTGTTGTTGGCATTGTTGTTTCCATTTTCATTTTTGCACATTTTTTTGGTATGAGTGGATCTCTAGAGACAGTGACTGAACGAATGGTTTCCTTGGGGCATGGTAGGGGAGGCTAAGGAACTAAGAACAAAGAGCATAAGAAAGAAGAAAATGCTTGAAACTTGATTGTGATAATAATTGAACAACTCTTCATGATATGATTGAATTATGTGATATGTGGATTATGTCCCAATAAAACCAGTATACATATATATATATGTATATATGTTCCACATGTTTAAAAATCCTGAGGGGGAGAATACATACATAGTATATTTTTTGAAAATTATGAAACTGAAAGCTAAAATATGGTCAAAACAAAGAGAGAGAGAACACAGATTATAAAGGATTTTCCTATATCCTTGGTAATGGCACCTTTCTTGTAAAGTACATTTTAATATGGAGACGTTTCCATTATTTCATGCCAAGCAATGAATGATTTAATATGGCCCTTCTAACCACAGCATCCACAATGCTCATGAGTTTAACAGTTAAAAGACGGCATATTGAATTGGGTAAATTAGCTGCACCACACCTCATTAAGGTGTTGGCTAGCAAACATGGTACTTTGAGAACTGAGGTGTGCCTGACTCAAGCCATGGTTGTCTCATACACATGCGAACATTTCACGTGGAATAAGGAAGAATCAATGCATTTGAATGATGGTGCTGACAAAGAATACTGAAAGTATCATTGAGAAGCAAAAGCAGGCTGAGCGCTGGTGGCCTAGTGGTTGTGTGTGGGACTGCAGCCCACAGGGTTGACAATTCAAATCCAGCAGCAGCTCTCCAAGAGCAAGGCTGGGCTTCCTACTCCCACCAAGGCAGTGATGCCACAAAAAAAGAAAGAAAGAAAGAAAGAAAGAAAGAAAGAGAAAAGAAAAGAAAAGAAAACAAACCACAAAACTAAGTAGCCCGAATCTGTCTTGGAAAAAGTATGTCCAGAATGCTCTTTAGAGCCAAGGATAGTGTGTTAGTCTGGGTAGAGGAGAGAAATAAATTCATAGACACATTCGTAACAAAGAACTCTCTCTATACACAAGAGCAATAGAATATTGAGAAAACATCCCAGCCCAATCCAGATCAAGTCCATCAGTCCGATATTAGCCCATATGTCTGATGTCAAACTATAAAGTGTTCCTTAGACTCAGGAAACACATGCAATGACGTCAAATGCAGGCAGATCACAGACCAGTGGGTGGGAAGTCTTGTGCATCCTGTGGAGTTGTAAGCATCTCAGCACTGGCAGGTGTCTCCACGTGATGTCCAGCTCAGGGTACTAATAAAGTGACCCGATTTTAAGCGGGACACCATTGACCAGGGGGAGGAGGGGTTCTTGATTAAAAATTTGGCCTGTGTGGAGCAACAAAAATGTTCATAGGACGCAAACATAGTATTGTAATATATTTACTTAATTGTAAAATGCTGAGGAACATGGAAAAAATTGTTTAAAAGCAGGATGCCTGGTCACCTTAGTTCCATGTGTCTTGCAAGTAGAGAGTCTCTCAGGGAGTGAGCACAAAGAGTCTTCTGCCTCCACGGAAGAAGACAGGACTTCCCAGAATCCTCAGGAGAAGGCCATGCCCACACAGAGGCCTCATTGGTTACATCTTGATTGGCAGGCCAGATTCCACCTCTTCACTCACAGTCCTCTCAAATTGACAACAGATTATATAACTGTTCTTGCACATGTTATCAGGAGAAACGAGTGTCTGCAGAGAACACCCTGCTTGGTAAAGGTAGCAGTTACATAATCTACTGTCAACTTGAGGAAGGGGTGCAGTTTAGCCTGTCAAACAAGTCATAGTTTCCTGACCTCACTTGGAGGCACTGTGAAGATAAATAGCTCACTGGAGGCCACGCCCACTATCTCTGCTGCTCCTTCCGGTTGACATACCACATGAAGCTCTGATGAGGGAGTCAGAGCCCTGGAGCTGGAGGAGTCACGTGGAGACCTACGCCAGCGCTGAGATGCTTCCACCGCCACAAGATCCACAGGACTTCATGCCCCTTGACCTGTAATCTTCCTGCGTCTTGGTGTCATTGCATGTGTTGTGTGAGTCTGAAAGAGGAATTTATGGACTGGTATTGGACTTATGGTCTGGTATCGGACAGAGGGGCAGATGGGCTAAAATCGGACTTGTGGACTTGATCCAGACTGGGCTGTGATGTTTCCTCCATGTCCAACTGCTCTTGTATATAAATCTCTCCTTATACCCATGTGCGTCTCCCTGGTTTGGTCTCTGTAGTCTACCTGCACTAACACAGTAAAGTACAGGGGCAGTGAAAAAGAGGAAGGGCTTGGAGAAGATGGATTGACACCGTAACGGCAAGCATGGGCTCAAGCCTATGAACAATTGTGCGGATGGCCCAGGATCAGGACGTGCTCTGTTCTGTGGTACTGGGCCACTGTGAGTCAGAACCCACTCAAAGGCACCTCAAAACGACAGCCACAGCCTTGTAACTTCCCACATATGGTCCAGTAGGACTAGGTACTGTGAGATGCGTATTGTCTACTAGAAGGACTGAGCCTGGATCGCTTGCTGATAGTGCAAGTAGAGTACGTGATACTCATATGGGGTTGGTTGGCGTTAGGTGGTATCACGTTGATGCTGACCTCTAGAGAAACTATGCACAGCAGGGTGAAACACTACCTGGTTCTGCCCCAGCCTGACAGTGGTTGCTATGCTTGTGGGGGTGATGGCATGCCAATGAAGTGTGACGGGTGGCAATACAAGGACTGGTTAGGTTTGGCAACTTGGTAAGCTTAAAATGAACCATTCCCAGAGTCTGGAATGGGGATCTCACTCCTATCAGAAAAGAGGAGCCAGCCGTGGAGTGTGTCCTTTGGACCCAAGATCCTTGTGGGAAGCCACCTTGTACCCAAGATACAGATCTGGAGCGCCAGAGTGAGACAGAGAGAAACAGCAGCATGGAAGCGGTCCTAACCAAGGCAGCAGGATCAAGACAGAGTTTTTGACTTCCCAGTCTTAGAGCCACAGTCTGGCTGACAAAGTGGGCACCACTGAGCACTTACTGACAGAGTTATAAGGACCTACAGTGACACTGGCTCACAGAAGGCAGATGACAGACCAAGCGAGAAAGGAAGGTCCAGAAAGGTCCTGTGAGCCCTACTGAGAGGGGACGCTCTTGATTGAACAACAGCATCCTAAGTGATCCTGAACATAAATTGGCTGAGAAGGGGAAGGCGTTCTGGAGCCACGTGAATGGCTAACATGATCAACCAGAGGCTAACTGCTGGAGTCCACCCAGAAACACTGATGCTTTATTTACCCCCTGAATCAGCAAGGTCAGCTCTATGGATCAGAGTTCGACTCTGACACACTGAATCCACTTTCTGTGAAGCAGCTTTCTGTGGCTGGGGATAGAGTGGTAAGAAGGTGGATACAGCTGATACCAAGAGCTCAGTAGAATGTAAATGTGAAATGAATGAAAATAATGATGGCAACATATGTACAAATGTGCTGGATTACGATCAATGTGTGGATTTTTATAAGACCTCTAAAAGCCCCCAGTAAATGATCTTTTAATAATACATGTGTGTATGTATCTATAGAGGAGGAGGAGACAGATACAGTGATTCTTGATATGCGAAAAAGCCTATTGGGAGTTAGATGGACAAGGGCTGAGGTGCAGGCAGGAAGAAAGCAGCAGAGTGGCTGGCAGCTGGGGGCAGGCATAAGGGCCACACTGGGGTGGTTGCTGACCTATTACTGTCTCAGTCGACAGAGTGCCTGGCAGCCTCCAGAACTGTCCCTTCAGGATCTAGAAGGAGGGTAGGGTGGGGAAGACATCTTGATCTTCCTTTCCAAGTTTCAGCCACACAGCCAGGAGATGCATGAACAGATACAGCGTTTCCTCTGCCGTGCTACGTGCAGACAGACCAGGCTCTCAGGAAACTGCCCAGAGGACCAGCATCTGTGGTCATGATCTGCATAGGAGGCAGAAGATTACAGAGATCCTTACCTTTTGCTTCCTCCACCCATCACCTGCTCAGTTGCTGTGATTGCAGGTTGGGAGTCAGCATCCCTCCAACTGAGTTAAGCCACACCTCTGATAGGTAGGTTTGTTGTGACAACATGGCCGATGAACACAGTAAGATCAATTAAAGGGTGGAGCTATAAGTGGCTTTCTGAACCCTGCCCTGGTTCGTCTCCTCTTGGATCTCTGGACCAGCTGGCTTTCTTGCTTGTCCTGTGCCTCGATCTCTAAGTTACACCACCTGTGGAACACCTACTCCGTGAAACACCTAATCCGTGGACTGTGGAGCTGTGAGTTGTGGTTCCTTCAAGCCCTGCTTTGCCACACTCCTGGGATAGACATCTCTTGAGATGGCGACTGTTGGACTCTGTCATCTGGCTGACTGTTGGTGACCTGCTCTGCTCTGTGCTGCTTGTGACTGGATAGCCTGAATTGCTCTACAGAGGGCCATTCAGCGGCCCTCAAGACTCCAAGGACTGCCAGTCTTCTAGCTGTCTCATGCAAGTGAGTTGCCCTGAACCCCTTGTTCCGCTTTATAGATTATTAAATGTTTATTTTCTTATCTTCTATATCTTTCTATCTATATAAATATATAGCAAGAATTATTAGTGTCCTGGTTTTGTTTATCTAGAGAACCCTGTTTGACACAACACCGCAGCCAGGCACTCTGTTATTCACTTAGACCAGGTGACCACCATCTTTCCAGAGAAATCAAAACCTGGCAAGTTGGGGGAAAACAAGTAAGCATTTTTCCATGCTCCATGTAGGAAAGTTCTTGTGTAATAGGAAGACTTGCATTGGGTACGGGCACAGAACCTTAGAACCCCTATACTCACGGACACATGGAAGCATATATTTCTAGATGGAAAATTTTAGGGTTGGAAACATTCAGCTTAGTAGAAGAGCAGAGAGCCCAAACCAGGAGACAGCGCAGTTGTGTCAGGTCTTATTCCAGGTTGGATTCTCTGGAAAGCACTCCCTGAGAGGTAGGTGAATGTACAGGGTGTTTACTCACAAGCACCCTTGAGATCAATAGTTTCTGACAGAGAAGGAAAGCAGAGAGAGAAGCTGGGTCGCAAAGCAGGGCGCCCTGGTTGCCTGAGAGCCTCAGTCAAGGCCACAGGAGGCTCTGGGGCTGGAGTGACTTACCAGGATGTCCCACACTCGCCAAAATGTTCCAGGCTCAAGCAATCCTTGATAGGAGTGGCCCAGGTGCCAGACTGCTCTCCAGTGGCAGTGATCTGATCTGGTGGAGCTGACAATGAAAGATGGCTTCCAACTGTCCCCCAAGCAGCAACAACAACCTCTTTCCTGGAGGCAGAGCTGAGTGGCCCATGACTGAGAACACCCCGGTTCTAAAGCACCGTGTGCAAGTGAGCATACACACCTCTCTGCTCAACGGTCTCCCAGACAAGACAGCTGGTTGCCTTCAAACATTCGCTCTCGAAGACGTCTTCCCGCTGTGGTAAATTCTTCATTTTCAAACGTCACCTCGAATTTCCACAGCCTGACTTTGATCCTGCTTTTCATCAACATAGAAAAGAAAACACTCCTATCGTCGATCTGTCGTGACAGTGAAATGGACATGCGAATGCCGAGCTAGGAAAAAACCACTCTGTCACACCAGAAGTTTTATCTGGAAGTGAAAGCAAGAGGGAGAGGGGAAGAGAAAGCCAGGGGAATGATTTAGTGAACACTCCGCTCCTGGGCTGTTCAAAGGAGTTACCAAGGTACCTGCAGAATGTGTCTCCAGAATGTGGGGTATAAAACTCACAGATGGTTTTCTGAGGCCTGCCGTGGCTCCAGCTTCTCTGCCACGCAGTGATAAGTGTTCTTCCTCTCCCAAATCACAGCGATGATGTAGGTTTCAATGGTAGGCCCATCAAGGGATGAAAGTCCCCTTCTCATTTCTTCCTTTATCAACCAGCCCACAGCATCTTTCACCTCCTTCCCAGCAAGATTTTTCAAGCTTGTGTGGGCATCCGCAGCCTGGAAGCCAGATGGCACTTCTCTTTAAGCTGCTTGTTCTCCTTTGGCAATTTCTTTCCAGCAAGCTCCTCGGAGCCGCACTCTGCAGGTGGGGTCAGCAGGAGAAAGCAATGGAATCCGGTCGGTCCCACAACATGCCAAGTGGATATCAAGACAGTCTAAAACAAAACTAGCAGTGCCGAGAGAGATGTGGTTCTTCCCTAAATTACCTGTGCAAGATGGTGAGATGTTCGCAGGAGATGGGCGTCTCGTTTTTGTTGGTTGTTGCTGAGGGAAAGATAAGGGTTGAGAAATGGCGCACCTTTGAAGGGCAAGGCTGATTGGGAGAGAGGAACGTTTGATGGCCAGGAAGAGTTGACGTTTTTGCCAAATATCAAATCCTCGGGGACATATTCTGTGACAACCTCAGGGTGGACCACCTTGGTGGTGAGCTGTGGGTTAAGATGAGAGAGTGACTGAGAAGCACGGCTGTGGGGTGTAGAGATGTGGGGGTGCTGAGGAGAAGGGAGAAGCTAGAGGACTTTGATGTGAAGGAAGGCAGAGTGGTCCACCGATTTTCAAATGCCAGCTTGTAGGTTGGGGACAAGCTGGCTGCCAGAATCACTTGGGGAGCTTGTTAAAAATAGAGATTCCTGAGAGTTCGTCCTCAAAAGTGTTGATATAGTAACAAATCCCCCTGCTTGGTCTTGATAGGCAGTTGGGAGGAGTTAAGATATAAGATGGAAATGATGGGGGCTCATCTTTTTCCAATATGTATTCATTAAGGCTATTATAGAAAAGGTTAGGGACCCTCGTGATGTGGCAGTTAGACTGCTTTGAACCCTCCAGCTATTCCATGGAAGAAAGATATGACCATCTATTTTTATTGACAATGCATTTCTCCTCTCTTCTATTGGATCTGATAAGCCGACATTGGCTCAATGGCCAATGATAGAAAAGGGGGTGGGTTAAGTCCTATAGGGTTTGCAGGTCTATGAGATGTAGGCCACCTTGAAGCTTTTTACTATGAACAGAGAACTAGATAGGTAGACAGGGGACAGATGAGATGTTCTTAGTGATTTATATAGAATCTACTAGAAGAGAGAGAAAGATGGAACTATGTGATCAGAGGGAAAAGAAACGGATGTGGCAGGTCAAGGAAGGAAGGAAGAGTGGGGCAGCTTGATCAGGGATTCAGATGGTCAAAGGCCAGAAAAGTTGGAAAAGACAAGAGAACTGGCCCAGCCCACTGTGTGTTGGCATTGCCATTCATTGAGCACCAAGTGAACTACCTTCTCCACCAGTCCAAAGCCCATAAGTGAGCAGGCGTTGAAGGGAATTGCATTGGTCTATAGGATATCCCCAGAGACAGGGGTGGTCCCCTGACCTTAGACCGTTTACTCCAACCTATAACATCTTCTCTAGAAGAGGAAGCCCTGCTGGGAGGTAAGGGGCAATTAGAGCAACGCCACTGAAACCATGATGACCCTGTTGGTGTTTGAAGCATTGGTGATAGAGTTTTCAGCATCCTCAAAGCTCCTCAAACTCACTGCCACCCAGTGGATTGATTCTGACTCCCGGTAACCCCCTAGGAACAGTAGGGAGTTAGGAACAGCACTGCCTCTGTGGATTTCTGAGATGAACAATCTTCAACTGAAACTTTCTGTGTGAAGAGAAAAATTCGTCTCTCACCTGCAGATTGGTGAATGGTTTCAAACTGCTGAACTTCTGGTTAGTAGGCCCCAAATGTACCCCCTACAGCAACTTACACACCATCCCAGTACAGTCAAGAACGCTGGAAAAGCCCAACATTCTCATCTGCCCTTAACTCCTCTGGGTAAACAAGCCTTGGTCCCTGGGTTTCCCTGCCTAACCAAGGTCTCACAAGTAATCACAAATGATTGACCTGTAGCTCAAGGAGATCTGGCCAGGACTTCCCCATTGGTGTGCCAGGCATGGGTTACAGGTGTTAGAAGCATAACCATCTTCTCAGCCCACTTGGGTGGGTCTCAGGGATCAAGACTGGAGTTTGGATGAAAAGGTGACCACCCATCCCACAAACATTTATTGAGCAGTTAATAGGCACCTTGAACTATTCCTGGGCCTGAGAGTAATGCTATCAACAATGCAGACGAGATTCCTGAAAGTCCACAGTCTAGTGAAGCAACAGACAAAAAACAATGGGACAAAGAAATAAGTGAGAAAGCAAAGTGATGGTGACTGGAGGATCTATTTGAGAATGGCTGGTGGCCTGAGCATTAGTCTCTTGAAGAGACATCTAGAGGAGCTCAAGGTGACCCCAGAGACTGAAAAGATAACAGAAGAACTTTAAGGAGTCATGAGTTTTGGTAAGTGGAGGAGCAACTGAGAAAAGAAGCTGAAGAAGAATGCACAACCTGAGAAATGTAATCACTGGCACTGAATGGCACCTGCAGACAGTAGAATTGATGGAGGTTTTACCAAGTAGATCCTCAACAACAAACTGCGATGGTTACCTCACAGACCTGTGTTTGCAATCAGATCGGAGATGATTTCCACCAGGAATTGGCCACACACACACACACACACACACACACACACAATTTAAGTAGTGGTGAAGGAATCCAAATCTCTCAGGAACACGAGGATCCCAGACCACGTGGATTACACAGTGGTCATTGCATCATCTGGTGTCAATTTGAAACTTGAAAGGATTAAGAGTGTAGGGGTGGAGCCCAGTCTGTCAATCCGATCATATAGCTAAGAAGGTCTCTGTTTGGGCATTGTCTTCTCCTGAGAATTCTGGGAAGTCCTGGATTTCCTCCTTAGAGGCAGGAAACACTCTCTCTCTGCTCACTCCCTGCAAGACATCCCTGAGGAGATGCCACATGAACCTAACCTGGTGTAGCCCTGGGAACTGGAGGAGCCACATGGCGACCCCTGTCAGTGCTGAGATGCTTACAACACCTCTGGATCCACAAGACTTCCCATCCACTGGCCTGTGATCTTCCTGCAATTCAGAGTCCTGAAATTAATATGTTTCATGAATCTGAAGAGGACTTCACAGAACGGTATCAGACAAATGGGCTAATATCGGACTTACACGCTTGATCTGAACTGGGCTGGGATTTTTTTTTCAGCATTGCACTGCTCTTGTTTAAAAACCTCTTTTGGACATATGAGTCCCCTTGGGTTTGTTTCTCTAGTCAACCCAGACTCACACATACACACACCAGCCATTTTATTTGAGTTTCCTGTTCCTTCTCTCCCTCTTCTCCTGGAGAATGTAGTGCTATTCCCCACCCCCTACCCCCAGTGGAAAATATACTTGTGTGAGGACATATTTGTCACTCAGAAGGAGAAAGTCAAGGTTGTTGCTGAAGGAGTCGTGGATTCTGCTTCCCCTGCCTCCAAGGAAAAGCCAGTGAACTGTCGCTTTGAAATGATTTGATCTCACGCTTGCCTAGAGGCTGAGGTAGAAAACCGGCTAGAGGACCTCTTCAGACCCATCGCTGTCTGCCAGGGAAAGACACACTCCACCTTCCCACGTGTAAAGACATCTTGATTTAATTCCTGGTTGGCGGAAGAGGATGTCCTTGTGTTGTTGGCGGCACAAGGGCATGGGCTCACGGCGGGGGGAAAATGCTGAGCACAGGCTGCAGAGCTGAAGAGGACAGGCCAGGAGACAGAAACGAAGGAGCTCCATCTAGTGTCGTTCGAGACCAGAGTTTTTTGGAGACTAACTCCCTTAGGGCAATTTCCAGGAAAACAACCAAGCCCGTGTCCCATCAGGAAAATATTACAGAAAACCAAGAATGGATGGGCTGTGGGAGTTTAGGGACAAAGTAGAAGTAGGAGTTGATACCCTTTGGCCTGGGAATAGACCAAGCAATGGAAAAAAGACTCAGTCTGCTGCCTTACGGTCGAGGGCAGTGGTTCTCAACGTGTGGGTCATGACCCCTTTGGGGATCAAATGACCTTTTCACAGGGGTCACCTAAGATCATGGGAAAACACGTATTTCTGATGTCCTTAGGAACTGAGACACCGCTGCTCCATCTGTCTCCAGGTGGGTCTGCCCACATGCAGAGATGCCCATAGACGAGTAGCCAGCATGAAGGCTGTGACCCAAGCTGTACCAGGCTTCAAGGCAACATTTCACTTCTTTGTCATTAGAAATAGACATTTTGCAATATGTCGTGATCTATTGTTTTGTGAATCACTATGCTTTCATGATGTGCAATTTATCACAATGAAAATACATCCTGCCCACCAGATTTTTTACATGACGGTCCATCGCAGTAGCAACGTGGCTGTTAGGAAGTCGCGACGAAAATAATTTGACGGTTGGGGTGTCGCCACAATATGAGGAACTGTACGAAGCGGTCGCGGCAGGAAGAGAGTGGAGAACCACTTCAAGGGGACCACGAGTACACATAAAACGTTTGAGCCTAGGAGGCCAGGTGCCACCCACCAGTGCAGGTTTGTCAATCAGGCGCGGGGCGGGGCTGGGCAGAGGTGTGTGTGTGTGTGTGTGTGTGTGTGTGTGTGTGTGTGTGTGT
>PVJH01017604.1:0-39838 GCA_004026705.1 Nesogale talazaci | reverse complement strand
CCCTAGCTCTTCCAGTTCCTCCGACGCTGCCATCTTGTCTCATCAGTCAAGCAACTCCCAACAACTGGGGAAAACGGCCTCTCATCTCCACGATAGACTTCCCAGAATTCTCAGGAGAAAACCATGCCCACACAGAGGCCTCATTGGCTATCTCCAGATTGACAGGCTAGACTCCACCCCTACATCCCAATCATGAAATTGACATCAAGTACATGGCTGCCACAGAGGATGTGGCCAGGACTGGGACGACACAAGCGCCAAGGTAGAGACACCAAGGCCCACACTCATCCCCAGGTGCCAGAGTCTCCTGAGAGACCTCTTCTGGAGCTTCCAGGACTCAGAGGAGATGAAGCGTGGGAGGTGGAGGGACAGATGGGCAGACAGGTGCACCTGGGAGTGGAGGGAAGAGAACAGAAGGCTTGTGCTCACAAGGGTTGGGGGTGCAGCAGACCCCCATTTACCCACAGGGTTCAGACTGGAGCAAGTCCACCTTCAATTTCATTCCATTCTATTGTTCCCTATGGAAGAACCCGGAAGGTGTCCCCTGGGTGAATCCCATCTGCGGGGTTAATTTCCAACGTAGCCCTGGTGGCGGAATGGGCTTCTGTGAGGTATAAAAAGACTTTCCCCCAGTTTTATCCCCCCAAAGATATGCCAAACCTTAGAGGCTGTTTGTCAGCACATAAGGGGGAGGTCAGAAGCTAGGCAGATTCTCCCTGAAGGCAATCAGTCATCACACTACTGCAAGAGAGGCTCACACCCGACTGATAAGATAGTGATTGTTTCCCTGGAAAGCTTAGTTAACAGGTCAAGCCTGCTTGGTGACATCCAAAGCGAGGCTGCCGTCCTGAATCTAGGATCCGGCCATCTTGTCACATGGGAACCCCATCTCTCCCCTTATATTGTGTGTATACCCCTAAATCACCCCTTCCATTACTGAATTACAGATAACACAACCCCTTTCTGTGACCTGTGTCTTCCTTACCTATAATCAGGGGGCTTGCATGCCCCCAAAGGTATCTAAGTCTTGGCTAGAAGCAAGTCTCTCTCTCCCCTGCCATTTCCACCTCCTACATCCCCACGTGGACCCCCAAGCGGCGCTGAGGTGAGCACGCGCCCGTGAAATGTGTCTGACTCCATCATTTCACTTTCTCTCTTATTCTATACTATAGAGGCTATAGTATAGACTTTACTAGAATCTTTACATAGCACTGCTGTACAATTGCACCGGCCGGGCTGTGATGATTTGTTAGGGGCTGGCTGCCCTGACAGGACTCCACAGTGTCACCAAGAGTGGGACCCAGCAAGAGCAGACAGGTGCCCGCTCGATGGACAACAATGAACCCAGAGGCCAGGGGCCCTGGTCAGCTGTGGGGCCAGTAGGGGACCGCTCATCCGAAGGACGTCTTTCAAATTCAACAGAGGAAGTGCCTGGGGCCAGAAGCAGTCTGTGCCAGGCTTCAAAACTCTGCTCAGGTTGCTGCAGGCCTGGTTTGGGGTCGGCTTGGAAAGCGAGGGGCGGTTGAGTCCACGGGCTGGGCTGCGCCTGGCTGGCAGGAAAGCATTTCACAGAGGGTCTGCACAGCTGCCTGAGAACCGACACTGCCCATGACGCACTCTGAGGCAGTGGGTCTTCACTGGAGCCGAGAATGGGCATTTCACCTGCAGCCTTGCCAGGCGAACCCCAACACGAGGTCATCGTTATTCTAGAAGGGTCTCTGGGACCTATGCGTCCCCGTCCCGGTGTGAGTGCTGGGAGAGCCCTGCTTGGGAGCAGACACCCAGAGTTCTGCAGCCCATCGCTGGTTTCTGAGTAAATGCATGGTGTTCTACCGCCTCCTGGTGACTTACAGGAATACCACAGCTGAGTCTCGCAGAGTCTGACGCAGGAGGAACCCCAAGGCCAAGGAGGGCTGTTCACACTGTGGTGGTTGCTCCAAGGACCTCCTGTCTACTAACCCAAAAGTCACCAGTTCAAACCCACCAGCGGCCCTATGGGAGGAGGATGCGGCAGTCTGCTTCCTTAAAGGGTTAAAGGCTGGGCAAACCTATAGGGCATTTCTAGTCTGCTCTCAGTGGAGTCGATGAGTGGAATCGACTTGACTGCCTCGTGGATTGCTCCAGGCAGCGGAGAACATCGTTTCTCCCACTCAAACTCAGGCCAAATTCACTACCAGCCGGTGGGTTCTGTCTCGTAGCCACCCTGTAGGCCTGGGTTGAACCGCCCCTGTGGGTTTCTGAGACTGAAAGGTTGGACAATCTCTGAGGAACACTTGGTGGCTTTGAATTTGGGTGACTGAGAGGTAAACGGCCCAACACATAACCTTGTGGGACAAAATCAGGACTTTTACACAATTATATATACTCCAAAATATGTAATATTAATACTAGCAACCGTTTGGTCTGGAAGTCAGAAGTTAGATATTCTCTCTAAAGGCTCCAAATATCAGGCCTTCGTGTGTTTCACAAAAAATAGAGCCAACCCCCTGCTGTAAGGGGGATGGGTCACTCTTCTTGAAAGCTTTAGCTAAAATCTCCAGCCCAAGGGTAATCAAGGGTAGGCAGTCATCAGGAATCTAGGTCCACCCATCTTGTCACATGGGGACCCCACACTTCCTATAACATGTACCTATAGCACAACCCTTTCCTGTGATGTGGATCTTTACCTGTAATTAGGGGCCGAAGGAGATATAGGGCTTGGGCACAATAAAGTCTCTCTCTAGCCTGCTCCTGCTGGATGCTTCCTCTCCCTGCTCCCTCATGAAATCCCTTCCCCCACTCACTCACTCTCTGCGTGGACCACCTGACGGGCAGAGGTGAGCATGATACTATGAAATGAGTCTGACCCTTATTATTCCTTTCTGTCTCATGCTCGCTATAACTCCACTATAATAGATAATAATTATCGCTGTACAACTGGGCCTATCAAACCCGTGATGTGTGCATCGGAGGCTGGCTTCCTCTGATATAACCAAACCCACTGTGCCACGAGAGCCCCGTCCTGCCTCCTTAGCAGTAGATGAAGCAGTCCACCACTGTGCCCCTGGCTTAGCTGGAATGGAAGGGGCGGGCCTTGAAAGTTCCCCCCACCCCTTTTGCCTGGGCTCCCCCAGTGAGGTCCACACACCGAGAGCAGGGAGCCGGGCAGGTGGGGCGTGAGGGCGCATGACAAGCAGAGGAGCTGGGAGGTGCACCAGAGGAAAATCCCATTTCTCTACAAACGGGTGCCCACTGTATGCTGACATCACAGGCCTACAACCACAGTGATGGCACAGGTGAACCAGGACAGGCACAGGTGAACCCATGTGGGCGGTGAATAGGGGCACGCCCATGAGCATGTACAGCTTTGGCGGAGCACGGTTCTCGGGATCCATCTGCGTGAGCTGCAAACTCAGTCTGTCAAAAGACAGGAAGAGCATAGAAGGGGCAGAGTTCTGGAACTTCAGAGCTGAACCCAAACACCTTGAGGACTGAGTCACTGGGTCCGGGCACCCAGGACCAGGCTCAGGGGCCACCGAGGTCGGCAGAAACAGTTCTCTACATCCCACCTCAGGGAGCAGTGCCTGGGATCCGTCGAAGCTTGAAAGCAGACATCAGACATACAGCCAACAGTCTCTCCTCATCCTGAGCAGAGGAGAGGAAAGAAAACCAAAGACTCGGGAAACAACCCGTCCCAAGGACGAACGGACCTCAAAACCCGCAGCCTCCATGCTCCTCTGAGTAGTAGTACCACAATGGGAGGGCGTGGTCAGAGGGTAGAACAATGTAACATCCAGCCATCTAACGTAACACCAGGACTCATCAGCGGTGAATTGTAGTCTTGGGGTGGTATTTGAATGTTCACGTTCTTAGTTGAGATTCTGGTTGCCCAGTCGATCCCAGCAAACCGGTTGTCATCAAGCCAATTCCAAATCACAATGACCCGTTGTGTGGAGTGGGCCTGTGCTCTACAGGGCTTTCCGGCCACAACCTTCGAGGGGCACAACCCGCTCAGACAGGTGCAAAGTGACAACCTTTCAGTTAGTGCTTAGCACTTGCTCCTCGGGGGCCCCTTTGGTCTCCCCACAAGTATTGATTTTGGGGTTCTTCCTAGGACACTGTGGCGACAGCCCCCAGGGAACTGACAGGCCCCCTGCCCTGCATGAATTGGCATGCAAGTAGAAAGTAGGATGCATGGGACATGTTCTCCGGAGCGATCAGTCCCTGGCGAAGGATCGCATGCTTGGTAAAGGAGCGGAGGGGCCAACAAAGAGGAAGACCTTGAACCAGATGCTGGATGGACACAGCGACTGCGCCCTAACACTGTGAGGACGGCGCAGCGCCCGGCAGGGTTTCATCCGGCTGTCCCCAGGGTCACCACAGGTCGGAATCACCCTCTCACAGCAACATGGTCACATTGGGTCACCAGGGGTGCAAGGGGAAAGATCAAACTGGGAAAGGACAGGAGTCCCAGAGGGCTGCGATTTGGAGAGGGTGGCCCCGAAGCGGGCGTGCAGCTGGGCTGCTCACCACCAGGTCAGCGGTTTGAAATCACCAGCCGATCCACAGGAGAAAGACGAGGCTTTCTGTTCCGGTAGAGATTTCCCGTCTCAGAAGCCCCAGGGCTCTTTCTCCATCATCCGGTAGAGTGGCTGTGAGGCAGTTAGCAGCGTGACTGCCCCCGACTCAGCTCGGGCTCAGAGAAGATCAAGACATTTGGAAGTCCAAGTGGCAGAACCTGCTGGGAGAAATAGAGGCAAAAGACGACATCTCTCTCCAGCACCATGACCAGTACAATCCCATTCAAACCTGACAGACCTCGCCCTTCTTCTGCTCAGAAAAAGCCTGGGCCCTCCGTAGCCACGTCAAAGCTACCGCCCCACCCAGGGTTCTTCTACTCCTTTATGGGAATAGAAAGCCTCGCCTTTCTTCCATGAAGTGACTGATGGTTCCAAACTGTCACTCAGTGCATAAGAGCCTGCCCCCAGCACCCCGGCCTCCCTCGGCAGTGTGGGTTTCTCAACTACAGTCTAATAGTAAACCCTGCTTTCATCCTCACCGTGGATTTTTCTAAGCTGAAGAGCCAGGCTGTCCATGCGGAAACACGTCAAGCGTTGACAAAAGCAGCAAAAGAGAGAACAGGATGAGGGCTCACGTAGAAAATATGCGGAAATGAAGATGGCAGCATGTGTACGAATGTGCTTGATATGAATGCAGTATGGAATGTTGTAAGAGCTGTAAGAACCCCCTGCAAAATCACTGGGGGGAAAAAAGACAAATCAAACTGAGAAAAATGACAGTGACAGGAGACACTGAAATACAATTTAAAAAAAAGATTTTGACAAGCTTTAGAGCTTATTTAATGTACTGTACTCAGAAGCCCTGGTTATTTTCTAGAATTGAATAACAATATTCAACTGCCCTCAAAACTAATCAATAGGATGTGTTGACTTTCTCTAATCAGCTAGCCTTTCTAATAAATAAGACTTTCAAATATTTATGCAAAAAAAAACCACAACTGAGCCTTGGTGGCACAGTGATTGTGTGTGGGACAGCAGCCCACAGTGTTGACGGTTCAAAACCAGTAGCAGCTCTCCAGGAGCAAGACAGGACTTCCTACTGCCACCAGGGCAGTGATATGAAAAAGAGGGTAAAAAAAAAAAAAGATGATCGGACGTGACCTCATGGAGCCTTCTAGTGTGTTTTCTCTCAAACTGTGTGCTGTTGTGCAAACAGACAGAAGACAACATCCTCACTGCCTTCAAGACCATTGTAGCTCACCCGATCCAGGTTTCAGAAACTGCATCCTTCCAGGGGCAGGCCACCGCCTCTCTCTTCCACAGGCAGGCCACCGCCTCTCTCTTCCACAGCACAGCTGGAGGCTCTGAACAGCTGGCTCCACCGTTAACCAGCCCAACACCGACGCCCGCCATCGTGCGTCTCCGGCCAGGCTCTTCACTGCCTCTGCATTTTCTACATTCTGCTTCGACTGTCACATTGCAAACTCTTCTCCAGGTTGTTGAGGGGGCTTTGAAAATAAGTTTATGGTGGCCATCTGTTGTTCTATCTTATCGATATGCTATTCTGGCACATAAACGTGCCGTGGTTTTAAAAATAATTTGAATGCATCTCCTTGCTGGATATTAGACTTGGTTGCTGCTTTCGATTGTGCTGCAGTTCCTATCCTCATTCATACACCTGAACCTTTCCTACTGGTAAAAACAAAACAAAGACACCTTCCTCGAGACCAGGTGAGTTCTGACTCATAGCGACCCTTTAGGACACAGCACATCTGCCCCCATGGGTTTCTGAGACTATACTTTTTGCAAGAAGCGAGTCTCACCTTTCTCCAGAGGAGTGGCTGTGGGTTCGAACTGCCGGCCTAGTACGACGCCGCTGGCCCCCTTTGTACTGGTAGCAGCAATAACTTACCCTCTGAGATTCGAATCTGCTGTCATGGAGCCAATGCTGGCCATGGGCTGTAGCTGAGGGCTGCCCCGTCGGTGTCCTTCAGTCAGACCACAGGCCTTTCTACCGTGGCCACTGGCTGGGTTTAAACTATCACATCTAGTGGCATTACATCATCCGGGCCTTAGTCTATTGCCATCAAATTGACTCATGGTGGCCAAGAAAGACCAGGTAGAACTGTCCTGGCAGGGTTTCCAAAGCCATAATCGTTACAGGACAGCAGATGGGTCTGAAATATCTATCCATCAGTTAACAGTTCAGCGCTTAGCCACTGTGCCACCAGGCGCCTTAACAGGGGCCCCTGTGTCCAACCCATCCATCACACAGCCTCGGGGTCCCACAGGATAAAGCCCAACTGCCCCGCCCACCAGCATGCCTCCTTCTCCACCTCTCAGGGCTGCCACCCGATCCTGCCTCCTGGGGAAAAGCAGGCCAATGTCCATCCTCCACGCAGAATGAAGTGCTCGCTTCGCCCATCACACTATGCTGGGTCTCACCTGCCTCTCTTTGCTGCCACACGAGGCTAAGTCACCAAGCCCAGCTCCTAGGCTTCCGGTTCATGGATGCCCCGGTTCGTTCCAATAAAAACATGTCTCCGCATGTCCCTGTGATCAGCGGCGGTCTGCAGACCCACTCTCCCAGTCAAACACTTGCCTCTGTCTCTGCCTCCTTGCGGTGCCTCCTGTCCCAATGGGTAACGTCCTATTCATTTGCTGGTTGGTGGGGCCAGAGAGAGATGACATTCCTGAGGGGCTAAAGTTCACCAGGAGGAGACCTGGTGGCATAGTGGATGGACCTGTGCAATAGCGTAGGTGGGAGTGAGTGTGGGTGGTTTGGGTTTAAAGTCATATGAAACCAAATGTGTAGGAAGTGTTGAATGGAAAACTGACCTGTCCTGTAGACCTTCACCCAATTCACCAAAAATTTTTCCAAAAGCAAAACATTCTAGGCCAATCCTACCCCTTATCTCAAATGCTAGGGTTATCAGAATCAAATGAGACTCTCGGGGAATGACGTGAGTCTCATTCCCCATACTGAAGGCTGGGTATGAATAATCATGAAGCCCTTTCACAGTTCACACAGAAAGTACAGTGGTTTCGGAGTCAGGAAGCATGGCTCCACTCCTGGCCCTCTGGCCTCCAATGTCTCACCGATAACAGAAAAGTTGGAGACTGGAACCCACACAATGACTCCGGGGAAGAAAGAGCTGGCAGTCTGCTCCTGTTAAGATGACAGTCTGAGAAACGGTGGCAGTCATCTAATCTGGTGACAATCGGAGGACTAAGAATGTAGGGATGGAGTCTAGCCTGTCCATCTGGAAATAGCCAATGAAACCTCTGTGAGGGCATGGGAGATGTGACCATTTCTTCTTGGAAGCAGGAGACACAATCTCAGGTCACTCTCTAGGAGACACTCAACTGACCACGCTCACTCCCTGGGAGACATTGCAGCTGAGGAGAACCAGGGCAGTGTGCCAGTAGACCCTGAGCCCTGGAAACTAGAGATGCCCACAGGGAAACCCCTGCCAGCACTGAGGTGCTTCTACCACCACTGGATACACAAGGCTGCCCCTCTGGTCTGTGATTGTCCCGGTGTCATTGGATGTGCTTCGTGAGTCTGAAGAAGACTTTGTAGATTGCTGTCGGACATATGGGCTTGTGGACTCGATCAGGACTGGCTTGGGATGTGGTTTTTTCCCCCAATGTGCATTTACTCTTATATATAAGCCTCTTTCTTATGTACATATGTGTGTTTATGAATTTGTTTCTCTAGTCAACTCAGACTCAGGCACCTCACACCACAACAGCCCACTGGATGTACAGAGTAAGTTCTAGAACACTGCCATTTTTTACTTCAGAATGTCACCTGAGAGATGAAAATGAATGTCAGTAATAAAAATCATTGGAAACAGGGTTTTTAAAAAAGGGATGGCAGCTGTTGGGGGGAAGACTCCAAATTGTAACATGTTTTATAGGGATGCTTTAATTAAGTCTTAAATATGGAGGATACACACACACACACACACACACACACACACAGGCATTTGGATGTGGCCGTAATTGTCTCCAAAAGATTCATGGTCAAGGTGCTAATTGTAGCCAGTGGAAGACAAGAGAAATTTATCACAAAATCCTGACTAGAGGCAGATCAAACTCCACCGAAGACCAATAAAACATGCTTACACATGTCTCTGCGCCAGTGGATGGCTGCAGGGACATTCTCCCAAGCCTTAGTCTGCTCAGGGTGCCGGCTAGGACAGAGGAAGTCATTCACTTCCAAGCACACTGCCTGTGCATACAGCTTTTGACATCGCCGCTTGCTGGTCAGAAAGAACTCCGTGGAGATGGAATTAATGTTGACTCAAACTGAAGGAACTTCTCACTAGAAAACACCGTCTCTTCACAACAAGTGCTTGGGATTTAAACTCTAATGCACAGCCAAGACACAATGGAGTGTGTTCTTTGTAACTCCTGAATGCGATCAGGTCAGCAAAGCAGGGCCACCAAGCCGCTAGAAACCAGACCCTTGTCTCAAAGCTCAGCATTGCCACCTACTGGGCAAAAGGGGGTTGGCAGGGGGCCCTGACAGCACTGCAAACCCATCAGCTGCTGGAGGGGAGAAAGATAGAGACTTTCTGGTCCCATCAAGATTTACCGCCTGAGGGGCCAGTTCTACTGTGCCCTATCTAGGGTCAAAATAAATCAGAATTGACCCAATAGCTGTGGGTTTGTTTGCTTGTTTGTTTTTCTGGTTTTACATCAGAATTGGACCGCCTCTCCGAATTTCCACTGGGCCTTTCTCAGAAGAGAAGTTGTTCTCGAACTCCTCAGAGGATGAAGCATCCGGGGCCATGAACAGGTCTGCAGTGCTTCGTCCCAGACCCGCTTCCCTGTGCAGGACGGGAAACCCCTTCCCAGGAAGCAAACCAAGCTCATTGCCATCCAGCCGACTGCCACTCCCAGCGACGTGACTAAGCATGAGAGTAGAAATGTCCCAAAGTGCTGGGGAGTTTCTGAAGCTTACGTCTTTGAGGAAGTGAAATGCCTCATCTTCTTCTATTGATGTAGCTGGTGGATTCGAACCATGGGTCTTGGGCGGCAGCCCACTAGAACCCCAGTCCTCCCAAGACACAGGTAAGTCAAACTCAAGACTGCTGGTCTCTAAGAACAGACTGGTCCTGGCCCACCCCCCCAGAGCTCAGCCCTAACTCACAGGAGAAGGAAAGCAAGACCACTCTGTGCAGAGGAAACTGGAAGTCACCTGGCGTCTCTCAGCTCCAGAGACGCGACAGGACCAAAGAGGCCTTGTGGGCCCATTCTCTCACCCCCCTCGGTGTCCCTGGAGGAAGGTGAGGTGTGTGTTCTCTTGTTCTGCTCCTAGAATTCCTCCCAGCTTGGAGACCTGCCAGCAGCCAATTCGCCCACCGGACGTTCTTCTTGATCCGAGAGTTCCTGCCAAGATCAAGACCTTCTTGTCAAGCCTTCCATCTCCATTGAGTATGTAGAGGAAAAGATCCCTGCTGCCCCTTCTCCTCCAGGCCTCTTCATCACAGTCTCAGGCCTGGGGGACACCCAGACCAGCCCACTCAGGGTGAGGGCTGCGCCAAGATTTCTTTGTCCCTTGTGCCTGGTGAGGGTACTGTCCGACAAGAAGTGTTTGCAAAGGCTAACTTGATGGAGGACATTTATGCCTATCAAATATGATAGCTTCAAAAGGAGGACTTGTATTTTTTTAATGATCATTTTGCTTCCTAGTATGTCAGTTTAGCATATATGTATTTTGTAAGCATTTGGTTCATGACAGACGCAGTTGGGGAAAACTGGACATCCCTCCCAAAGAGAGAAGCTCTGAGCTGGATCAACACCGCTGGCCTCTGGCCACTCTCCTAAGAGCCCAAGCCTCAGCTTCCTTGTCTGCCCACTGGAAACACAGGGATCAGGGGGGCCAGCTAGGCTTCCCAGTAAGTGCCTGGGTTTTGGTTAAGTAGCAGCAGCCTTGGCAATTTGGGGGCCACACAGCCCTCCCTCCAAACCTCCAAGTTCAGGGACAGCTTGGGCTCCTCAGACCCAGGTGCTCCTTAGCAGGTGTGCCCAGTGTCACTCTCTGCCCTCAGGCACACCGCTGGATTGAAAGGTTGAGGTCAGGCCACCGCATTCTGCAGGAACAGCCTGTGTCCTCCCATCCTGGGACAGTCTCCTGAGGGCTGATTCTTATCAGCGTTGCTACCGAGAGGCCTGTGGCAGCCTCGCTAGCCAGTCCCAAGTGCGGAACATGGAGTATTTCAGCAGGGAGAGCCTGTTTCAATCAGGGCTCCAGCTGACAGATCAAGGCTTTGGGGTCGTTTTGATAGCTACCTATAAAGCAGCAGCCCTCTCCAGGCTTTCGTGCTGGTGGGACTGGAAGCCGGGAGAGCTGGTGGTGCAGTGGGTTCACACTCAACTGCTTCTGGAAAGATCTACAGCCTTAGAAATCCTGTGGGAACAGATCTCCTTTGTCATCTAGAGCCGCTATGAGTCAGAATGGAGTGGGGGGGGGGGAACCTGCTGGGGTAATGGGTTATGCGTTAAGCTGCTAAGCACAATGTCAGCAGTTTGAACCCACCAGCCACTCAGAGGGGGAAAGATGAGGCCTTCTCCTCATCTTTACAGGCTTTACAGGCTCAGAAGTCCATGGGGGACAGTTCTACCTCCTACACGGTCCTTGTGAGTCACAGTGGACTTGATGGCAGTGTGGGCAGGAGGACTTTTGTCTGTTCTGTTTTGGCCAGTCAGAATGAACTCAGGGCACACAACATTTAAAGTCCGGAGGGCTGCTAACTGCAAGGTCAGCCATCCAAAACTGCCCCGCCACTCCAAGGGAGAAGATGGCACTTGGTACTCCGGCAGAGAGTCACCGTCTTGGAAACCCACAGGAGGTAGCTCTATCGTGTCCTGTCGGATTGCCGGGAGGCAGCAGCGACTCCAGGACAGTGAGTTTGGTATTTGGGGACCACCCACAAACTAACAGGGAGGTGACGCACATAACCCCTAAGTTCCCTCCCAACGTCAAAACCATAAAGATTGAAATCTGGAAAACAAGAGAGTTCTCAGCTTTCTGACTTCGCCCACATCTTTGGGTCCTGGCTGTGCCAAACAACCCCAACCCCAGTAGAAAGTAGGTGTTTAGAAGATGATGATGTATGTTTGATAGAACTGGTATATGGAATGTTTTAAGAGGTGTGAATCCCCCCAAAAAAGAATTTTTCTTAAAGCTCCAGGTTGCGGTTCCCTTTTCCTCCTCTGTGAACAGCAAAGGAAATCCCTTGGGCCCTGGTGGCATAGCAGGCTAAGAATGGGACTGTGCCCACCTTCAGGTCAGTGGTTCAAACCCACCAGCCACTCCCTGGGAGACAGGTGAGGCTGTCTGCTCCAGGAATGATCCGTTGTGGATAAGTCAGTGCTCCCTCAGTGAGCCCACATCCAACAGAAGGACACACTACCTGGTCCTGCGCCCTACAAACAAATGGAGACCTTGGAAGCCCGCAGGGACCATTCTACTTTGTCCTATCGGCTCGCTGTGAGTGGGAACGCCTCATTGGCTAGGGTTGGTTTGGGGGATTCCTTCTTCTGCTTGCGGTGTATCTTTCCTGAGCTGGCTGAAACCACTTCTCTGGCTGTTATCACCAGATGTGGGGCTGGGGAGGGGGGTTCCTCCACCCCAGGCCTTCCTGGTCAAGATCTGGGCTGCCTGATGGCTGCAGGGGAGCCTGAGGGAGGGGTTGGGCCTAAGCGAGAAATGCCCTCCTGGCACGGGAGGGGAGAGAAGACTGACAGGACCGATGGAGCTGGCCTCATCAAGTGGGGCCTCATCAGGCCGGGGCCTCACTCCTCTTGGAGGGCAGCACAGTCTGGGTGGGGCGTGAGCAGCTGTACCAGAAGAGGAAGCCCTTGTTGGGGGCATCCTGCAGCCCTGGGTGGTGCAGGCGGCAACATGCTCCAACATGCATGTTTTTGTCCACCCAGTGCAAGGCCTGGCCATCGATGTCTGAACCAATGTCATCAGTCATGGCTCGGACTAGATGTGGGGCTGCCGTGAGCCGCAGCGATGGACCAGGCATGGGGTCCTGTCCGGGTGGGTGGTGCAGGGAGCCTGGGAAGGCATGAGGTTTGGGATACAGTAAGACTCGAGAGAGGTTTGCCTGGGGGTGTGAGCCAGTTAGCCAGCCGGTGGCCAGGTCTTCTGGAGGAGTGGGAAGGCGGTGGGCTGGGTGGCACTGCCATGGCTGGGTGGGCATAGGCAGGCCCTCCCCAAGCCCTCTAGGATAAAGTGACCAGATTTTAACATTGGTAAAGCAGGACATCACTGACTGGGTGGGGGGAAGGGGGGGGGGGAAGAAGAGGAGAGAGGGGGGGGTATATTCCCTTCCCATTCTCCCGCTGTTCCCTAGCTTGTTGTGCATTCTTTCCAAAAATCAAGACTTTTAAAAAACACTGCAGGATGTGGGAAAAATTGTTTAAAAGCAGGACGTCTGGTCACTTTACTCTAAGAACATCGTTGGTCCTGGTCCCTGGCTCTCCCTGCTCCCATATCTGCGACTGTAGCCCCCTCTCAGCCCACCCAGCTCCCTCTGGCTGGAGGACTGGGAGCTGGTGACATCCACCTCCCAAGCTAGGCTGGGATTCCCTGAGGGTCCTCCAGGTAGCGCTCTCCTGAGAGGACCAGGGGAAGGTGATGGGGAGGGTGGGGCCGTGGGAGAGGGGAGGGGTCTCTGCCCCTCAGTGACTGCTGCCTTTACTCCCTTCTCCCAATCCTCCCCTGAAGAGTGGGACAACACTGCCACTTGGTGGACTTTGTGAGGACCTGCCCAGGCCAGGCCCTGGGACACAGCCCCCTGAGCTCCCCAGGGAGTCTCTGAGCAGGTCCTCACTTCACCCCTGCCTAGACCGTTATCAGTGCAGACTGTGGTCCTCTGGAAATGGAAGTTAAGAGTAAAGTCAACCGCTCTTCCCTTGAAAATACTCCCACGCGGCCGGCCAAGTGTTCACAACAAGCCAGCCCTGGGGGTGACTGACTGCTTCTCCTCTCACTGGCCGGCCGGTGGCCCCACCGGGCCCCTGAGCGTCCATGCCTGGCATGGCCTCCCTTCTGCCTAGGAGAACCCTTTCTGAACCCTCACTCGCCACTTACTCCAAGAAGCTGACTGCCCCTTCCTTGATGGCGCCAGTCCCCAATCTGCCATCATGTCGTGATTTCTTGTTCCTGGGGCCCTCAGTCACACACTTGCTGAAGTGAAGGAAGGCGTGTGCTTCGGAGAGCAAGCTGGTGTCACAGGACTGTGGGGAGAGGAGTGGAGACTAATGGCCTGGTGCGCTCCCCGCCCATGACAGGCTGGGTCTAGTCCACTCAGAAGGGCCTCAGACGAAAGGCCTGGCATGCCCCTAAAATCAGGCCCTGGGAAGCCTCTAGAGGCCGGTTCTACTGAACACACATCTGTCACCAGGTGTCGACGTGGTGGCCCTGGGACATGTGAAGGGTCCAGCAGCCTTGGGAGGTTCTAGGCTGGCACTGACGTGGGGCTGCCTCCGAAGCAGGCCTGGTAGTCCAGCTCTGACACCGAGAGAGCCCGGGAGAGCCCTGGGGTGCAGCTCTGCTCCGGCACCAGCTGTTTGGTTTAGGGAGAGGGACCTGCTGGGACCTGACCACCACTGCTTCCTGGAGAGAAGGTCTTCTGAGCCCCAAGTGACAGGTGAGGCCCAGCCCGGGCCGACAGAAACAAAAGGTGCACAGC
The DNA here is from genome assembly GCA_004026705.1 of Nesogale talazaci. Classification (NCBI taxonomy): domain Eukaryota; kingdom Metazoa; phylum Chordata; class Mammalia; order Afrosoricida; family Tenrecidae; genus Nesogale; species Nesogale talazaci. Next base: position 25,623 of record PVJH01017604.1, on the reverse strand, counting down.
CGAGCCCAGGGGTGCAAAGTCAACATGTTTATTCTCGGTTCCACCTCAGCGAGCTCTAGTGTTGCAAGCACGGATACACAGAATCAAAGAGATTTCTCCCCCTACGTATTTCTTTCAGGAAAAGTCGCCACTTCGGAAGTTCCCTGATTTGCCTAATGAGTGTGAGTTGAGGACAACCGTGACCAAGGCCGGACTGCTCCAGGCCCCTGGGGATTGCCCATCCTGTCCCCTGAGTACCAAGCAGCCAGCTGGAAAGAGCAGTCCTCCAGATCCTCCTTCAAATCGCTGGCAGGGGCAGGGAAGTAGGCAGAGGGTCATTAGCCCCATTCTGGGCCCGGAATAGGACCCAGGGCCTCAAGAGCACATGCTTCAGCCTGCAGCCTGGCGCCTGCAGAAGCCACAGGCTTGGGGGGAGCCACTCATCCACTTCCCAGGCCTTCCTGCCATCAGCAACGCTGCGAGGCCCCAAGGGGAAACAAACAAATGTTCTCTGGAGCGCCCCTTCTGGGGAGAGTTCTCCAAAGGGCCCCCCAATGTGCAGCCATGATGTCTTGTTGCCTGGTGAGAACACTTGAAGGGGCTCCTGCCTCGTGGGGCAGTTCCTGCCCTCCAGAGTCCCCCCCCCCCTTCTCCCTCCCTGCACTACAGGTGGTTGGGAACCTGGGCAGCTTCACAGGACAGTCTCGCGGACGACACCGATGAGGCTGTGGGGTCGCTCGGCCTCCGCTCGCCACCGTGGGGGCCTCCGCTCGACCCGGGACTGTCCTGCAGGGATGCAGGTGCTCAAATCTCCGCAGCTCTGCAGGTGCAGCAAGCCCGGTGGTCTCCTCACAGGAGGCGCGGGACTCCTGGCAGCTCTGGGCTGCGGCGGGGCCATGATCTTTGGGAGGAAAAAAGGAAGGGGAGAGGTGAAGCTTCACAAAAATGCATCGGCCTGTCTCCTTTACCCGCCCTTGTAACTTAACGTTTCATTGCTGTGGGGAAAGGAAAAGGGGAGATTTCCCAAAAAAGGAACACCCCCCACCCACCTACTCCCAAAGCCATTGTCATGGGGTTGATTCTGACTAGAGGACAGAGTGGGGCTGTTCCCGGAGTTTCGGAACCGGTGGACCTGACAGGAGCAGCCTGCCTTGCCCTCCTCCCCAGGAGGAGCTGGCTCATGGGTTGGAGTCCCATCCAAAGTAGAAAACTCAAAGCCAAGCCCACGGCCACCGGGTCGGTCGAGGACTCACAGCAACACTATACAAGGTTTCTGAGACTGAAAACAACCTCATCTTTTTCTAGAGGAGAGGCTGGAGGGATTGAACCATCAACTCTGGGTTGAGCAGCCCGACGCTTCCCTGACAGTGGGGAGACGGTTTTAATGCATAGCCTTTTTACTATAAGAATAAACAAGCCAAAACCTCGGTGCCCTTGAATCGATTCCGACTCATAGTGACCTTACACGACTCAGTAGAACTGGCCCTGTGGGTTTCGGAGGCTATACCTTAAGGGAGTAAGAAGCCTCATCTTTCCCCATTAGAACAGCTGGTGGGTTTGAACTCCTGACCTGGTGGCTAGCAGTCCAACACATAATCTACTATGCCACCAGGGATCTTCTTACACTAAGAATATGAGGGCACACACACACACACACACACACCAATTAACCCCAAGTCAATTCCAACTCCTGTGAAGATTTACTGACAGTCAACGACAGTTCGTTGAATTCCATGTATAAGCAGGAGCAGAACTCAGCTGCCAAAGGTTTTAAATAGCAAAGTTCGGCGGGGCCAATTGCCAGTCCTTTCTGCAGATGCGCTTCAGCAGGAATTCCAACCTACAGTAACTTTGTTAACGACTTTCACCACTGGAGATGCCTCTAAAGTAAAGTGACAAGATGTCCCACTTTTTAACAATTTAACAATGTCCTGCAGTTTTAAAATTAAAATAAATATATTACAATACTATTTTTACATTCTACGAAAATTTTTGTTGCTCCATATAGACCAAATTTTAAATCAAGAACCTTCCGTGGTCAGTGGGGTCCCACTTAAAACCTGGTCACTTTACTCTAAAGATGAGGTGAGCCAGAGACAAGCAGACAGACTTCACTGTTCTAGAATTGCCCCAACGAGTTATGTTTCAACTGTAAATCTGCCCCATCCAATGGATTTGTCCACTGCAATTTCCTGCATTCTAGTTTGCATTCTCTTTGTCCTTTCCCTTACGGTTTCCCTGTGGGCTGAGCCAGCGATTCTCCTGGGGACTGCACATGACAAAGTGGTCTCATCAGAATCTTGTGCCCGGCTTCCACCCATGGGTGGGTGTCTTCACACTGAGCCTGGAGTGTGTGTATGGTTGGGGGGGACGGGAGGGAAGGGGTGAGCTGCTGTCTTTTTAACAAGCACCCTAGGTAATTGTGGCACACTTCAAAATGGGAGAGCTGCACGTCTAGGGTTGGAAGCCCGTCACCTTGACCTGGTTAGTGTTGGGCTGCTATCTTCACAATGGGTGAGTGGGTGCTCCAGCTCCTCCAGCCCCTCTGTGGGAGAGAGGTGACGTGTCCGCTCCTGTGGAGACCCACTGTCTGGGAGGCCCTGTCTAGGCTTGCTTCCCGTGGGGACTGGCTCGGTGCCAGCTCAGAGTTCCTGGGTCGACAAAGAGTTTGTGTTGTTCATGCAGACACAGGGCTTGGGGTTCCAGTCCAGCCAGAGGCATCTTGGAACAAGTGCCTGGACACCTATCTCCCAGGAAGAAAGAGAGTTGGGGAGTAGGGGCGAAGTAGGGACGGTCCCCTGGCGCGCATGTGGAAGTTGGACACTGACTAGGGAAGACAGAAGGAGAATTGATGTGTTTGCATTGTGGCACCGTGACAAATGTCAAGGGCACCACGGACGCCTTAACGAGCAAACAGAAAGCACCTCAGAGGCAAGGATGGGGAGACGTCATCTCACACGATTTGGATGTGTGGTCCGGAGAGACTAGGCCCTGGAGAAGGCCAGCGTGCTTGGTAAGGCAGCGGGGCAGTGGACAGAGAACGACCCTCTGCCAGCTGCACTGACAGGGTGGCTGCAGCCATAGGCTGGAGCACAGGCAGCCGTGAGGCGCGCACAGGACCGGGCAGGGTTTCGCTCTGTTATTGCTCATCAGGTCGCTATGGGCGGAAAGCGACCGAAAGGCACCTAGCAGCAGCAAGATCTCTGCGTCCACTGGCTTGGCGGCGAGTATGTGGGTGTGGCAGTCACTAATCTGGTGTCAATTTCAGGATTGGGAGTGTAGGGGGGGGGTCTAGCCTGTCAATCTGGAAATAGCCAATGAGACCTCCGTGTGGGCCTGGCTTTCCCCTGAGAATTCTGGGAAATCTGGTCCTATTTCCCCCTTGGAGATGAGAGACTTGTGACTCAGTCCCTTGGAGACGCTCCTCTGACAAGACACAAGGCTGACTCTGTGGGAGACATCCCGGAGGAGATGCCACAGGGGCTTACCTTGATGGAACCAGACCTCTGAAATGGAAAAAGCCACAGAGAGGCCCCTGCCAGCTCCGGGAGGCTGCACTTCCCGCCACTGGATACAGCTAAGCTCTGAAAACTGGAGGAGCCGTCAGGAGATCCCTGCCAGGACTGAGTTGCTGCTACCATCATTGGATACACTACATTCTGCACCCACTGGCCTGAGATTGTCCTGGCGCCATTGTACGTGCTTTGTGAGTCTGATGAGGATTTATGGATTGGTACTGGACACGGGGGCTAATATCGGACTTATGATTTTGGACTAGGCTGGGCTGTTTTCTCCACGTCCAATTGCTCTCGTATATAAACCTCTTTCTTTTACACATGAGTGTCTATGGATTTGTTTCTCTAGCCCACCCAGATTAACACAGGGTGTGTTTTAAATTAAAGCTGTGACCTGCCCACAGCCCCCACCCCAGTTCCCATGCAAAGGAAAATCCATTCATGAAAAAACACAGGTGAAGTGACTGCCTAGCCTAGCCCTTTGCTCTACAGGCCAGCTGCCTGACATCCAGGGGAAGGCCGGCAGAGGCCCAGCTTGAGCTTCTTACCCGGCAGGTCCCCACAGCTGGAAGGGGCGTTCTCCCCCATTCCTTCTCCCCACCCCTGACCTACTCACCCGGCTTCCCTGGGGAGCATGCGCGGGGCCCCACTGCCCGGGCCAGGCCATGGGAGGCGCAGGTCGAGTCAGCCCCAGAGCCAGGCCCCAACTACCTGCTCCAGGACGCTGGCGCTGCTGATGGCCTCCTCCATGTGCTCCTCGTCGGACTTGAGGACCGACTTGATGTTCTCGACCAGTTCGTGGATGTCGGGGGTCAGGCTGCAGGAGGACTGCTCCAGGAAGCGGGCCACCAGCAGCTTGGTGTCCATGTAGGACCTGTAATCTACCAGAGACCGGGGCCTGGCTCGCGCGGCGCGGGAGCGCGCGCCTCTCCGCAAGGTCACGGCGGCCACGGCCAGTCTGCCTTCGGTCTGCGTGGCGGCTTCACAGCTGAGCACCGGCGCGGCTGCGGGCAGAGACGGAGGACGTGAGTCCCGGGGCTCCGGCACGGGCCAGCGGCCATGCCCACCTCACACGAGAAACATTCCACGGGGCAAGCAGCGAGCGGCTCCTGAGAGGTCATGCCGATGAGACATGGCCCCACATAAAACACAGCTCTGCCCCCCCCCCACCTCACCCCCACCCCGAAGATCAAGACGATGAGCGCCAGGGGCATCCGGGATGCAAATGGAGCGCAGCAGGGATGTCTTGGGCTCAGGACATGTGGGTGTGGGTTGGCGAGGGCAGGCAGAGAAATGGGGCTGGCCAATGAGAGAACGTTCCAGAGAGGGGATGCAGAGGAAGCTAGGGCTTTGTGAGATGGACGTAAGGCTCGGTTCACCTGGGCCGTTACCTCTCCCACACACTCTCGTGGGCACTTTACGGACTTAGAGGTGCGAAGCGCGGGGCGCGGAGGGCTACACAAAGAAGCCTGGGCGCAGAACCGTTCAAGGCCCCTCTGGAAGTCCGCCGAGGAATCCACCTCTCCCAACCGGCGGCCCAGAAGGGGACCTAGGGAGCGGTGCAGCGGAGAGGGGGACAGGAAGCCGGCCCTTGGTTGCACAGCCGCAGACAGCAGCCGCCAGTGTGCGCCCCGGGGATCCCTGGAACAGACACTGACAGGAGGAAGGGCGAGAGGAGGGCTGGTGGGGAAACAGGGTCTCTCCTTTTCCTCTGGAGAAAGGCAGGCATAGGCGCCTCCGACCTCCCGGAGTCTTCTAGAAACCCTGGCCACACCGCCGCGTGTGTGAGGGCAGCGTCAGGGTCTACCCTCAGCCACTTGATGGCAAGCTCAGGTGGTGTCCTGTAGCATTCCAGAAGAGGAGGAAGTTCCAGAAGAGCTCCCTGAGCCGTGCAGAGACTAGGTGCCCACCAGCGCCGACAGGTGACCAGCGTGAGCCCTCCACCTGCTGGGTAGGGCTTAGGAGACCCGGTCACATGGTCACCATCTGAGAGGCCTGGCTGCCAGCCCACTGCAGGGGCAGAAGCCTCCGACTTGCTCTGTGGTGGCTGCTGTAGAAACAAGACTTCTTCTCAAAGGCAAGCCCAGGGTCCATCCAGGACTGTGGGAAACACTTGCTGTCAGAGGGCAGAACAGAGATGGCACAGGCAGGAACCAGGACCCAGAAGGGAGGAGGGTTAGAGGATTTGCAAAAGTCTTATTTGGATAGAGTTTTAGGAAATACCAGTTCACATACACAAAAAAGAAGGTCATGCTCACAGCATTACAGAAGATTTTCATTTTCTTCCCTTATGATCCCTATCATTTATTTTTTCTACCCTGGAAAGACAGTTGGAAGATGTTCAGGCATTCTTATATTTAGAGAAAAGACTTTGTGTTACTTTTAAATCTCAAATTGTTTTCCTTAAAAACAACAACAACAAACTGCAAACAATACACCCCACCTCTGGTGGTCATATGCTTATGTTAATTTTATGATTGAGATGTAGGGGTGGAGTCTAGCCTGTTAATCTAGAGATAGCCATTGAGTAGCCAATGAGGCCTCTGTGTGGGCATGGCTTTCTCCTGATATGTGTGGGAAATCATGCGATATTTCCCTCATGGGGATGAGAAGCTATCCCCCTGGTTGTTGGGAGTCAGTCTCAGAGACGATGAATTACGAACAAGACAAGATGGCAGAGTCCGAGCTGCTGCAGGAGCCAAAGGAGAAGCCACACGGCCTTGCCCTGATGGAACCAGACTTCTGAAGCTGGAGAAGACATGAGGGGACCCCTGCCAGCGCTGGGACTCTGCACCCACTGGCCTGTGACTTTGTGAGTCGGAAGGAGACATTATAGACTGGTATCAGGTATCTGGGCTAATATCGGACTTATGACTTTGAACTGGACTGGGTTGGGATGTTTTCTCAATGTTCCATTCCTTTTGTATATAAACCATTCCCTTATATCTATATGTGTGTCTATGAATTTCTTTCTCTAGTCTTCCTGGACTAACACATTACCATCTACTCAGACCCAGGAAGAAGGGAACAGACACACCCTGGAGACAAGGCCTGACTGTGTCAGAAGGCACCTTCTGGCCCTTTTCCTTCAGAAAGCATATTTCCCCCACAAGAAGCATCTAGAAAAATGGAGAGCTTAAGTTTACCTAATTTCCTTCATGTGATTCCTAGCATGCTAACAAATGCAACTAAAATGCTTTGGATGACAACAATGAGTACACATAACAAACAGCAACTAAAAATCTGCCTTAAAGGATGTGGCAGACATATAGAAAAAAGGGCCTCAAACTATTCGTGAAAAAGTTCTATGATCTCTTCCCCCCTCCCCTTCCCCCCACAATCTTTTTGAAGTCCCCTCATATACAGCTGCTGTGCATGTAAAATATGCTCAGAATGTCTTCACTTTGTCCCATGGGAAAAGCTTCCCCCAAGAAATTTCCAGCATGGGCAAGCACTTCCAGAAACACCTTGGAATCATTCATTGAATTTGAATTAATTTTTGGTCATTATATGTTCAGAAACCTTTTGCTGTTGTCAAAATTTGCATAGCTGCCACAGTCAATTAACTGACCCATACGGGGCTATGACCACAGTTTAAGAAGCTGGGCTTTAAGAAGACCATAGAGTCCCAAACTTATTTGGCCTGCTGCCCTCGTGTGTGCAACAAAGAAACAAATTTCTCTGCATCCCACTGGCAATCGAAAACTTTGCACTGTAGCCCATAATCCAGGATAAAGTGTAGGTGTCCTGGTGCAGCCACCTCGACCTCATCCCAGCCTTCCCTCCGCCCCACCCCAGTCTTTGCTCCACCTCACCCCAGCCTTTCCTCCGCCCCACCCCAGTCTTTCTAGCGACTAACCAAGGGGAAGTATCACCCACCTGGGGAAGCCCTGAGGTTGGCTATCTGTCCTGCTTTCTTTCCCAAGACCGCTCTCAGAACGCAGAGCCTGGGGCTGGTGAAAATCCAGCTCTCAACCACGACCTGAAAGGTGACCTCTGAGGAGAGACCAGGCAGCCTGCCTCCCAAAGGTCATAGGCTTGAAAGCTCTATGGAGCACAGTGCGATTCTGCAACCCAGGGGGCACCCGTGAGTCCGAAGTTACTTGAGGGCATGTGGTTTCTGGCTGGCCAGAGGCACCTGCTCTCACCTGGCCCTGCTAGGGGCACAAGCACACGCCGGTGGGGGGAGGATGACATGGGGGGGGGGGGGAGGATGACATCACCTCTCTCTGTGGAATGATGGAGCCCAGGGTCGCTCTTGGACCTCGTCCGGAGGGGCTGGAAAGGTCTCTGGCTTCTCGCAGGATGCACCAAGCTGGTGTTGGCAGCTGATAAGGCCGCACTTTCCTCTCCAGGTGTGTTGGGAGTGTCCCCGCCTGATTTCGAGGAGAAAGATAGAACTATTCCACCAGCTCCAGCCTTCAAAAGGTTGGTCGGGATACCCGGTGTGACCGACCCTGCCAGGGAAGGGGTGGCGGCACTATTGGCGCTTTAGCAACTAGCCAATGCCTGCTCCTTTGCCAGCACCGTGGGAAATGCTTCCCCCACGCCACCCCGCCACGCTGGGACGGAGAGAGCTTCAGCACCAGGAGGAACATAAAGAAGCCACGCCCCAAGGGTCAGTTTTTCCTAATGACGAATAGAATCTGCTCCCAGGGAGCACCCAATGAGGCAAAATGTTGCAGAACACCTGCTGTTTTAGGAGCTTTGTTTATTCACACGTTTCTTAGCTGTGGTGGAAAACACAGAATCAGATGCAGTGCACTGCAGCCACTTCATGCATGTGGCGCCGGCCGACACAGGAACTGGGTTCACCGTGAGGAGCCCCCATCACCATTACCCATTTCCAAAGGGTTCTTATCACCTTTAACAGACACCAGGGTACAAAGCCACCTCTTCTGTCCCACAGAGTGGCTGGTGGGCTCAAACTGCTGACCTTGAGGTTAACAGCCTGACGGGTACCCTACGACACCACCCACCCGGGCTCCTGGTCACCCCTCATGAACTCTGGCCTCCAGGCACTTGTCTATTCTAAATATTTCAGTAAGTGCCCTCCTGTGGTATTTGCTCTTTGCGGTCGGACCAGGGACCAGGGTATTGAGGTCCACCCATGGTGTGACAGTTTATCACAACCACATTTCTCTGTGGCGGGGTTATGGTCTAGCACATGCAAATGCCACATTGTGTCTTGCCACTCATCTGGTGACAGGTGGTTCCCATCATCTGGCTGTGATGAATGATGGTGCAAGAAACCTTGGTGCAGTCTCTGATTCAGCCCCGGCTCCCTCATCTCTTAGTAGAAGCCCCGGGGTGGAATTGGGGTCTGAGGGATAACCTTTGTTTGGTGAAAGGTAAAACCCGCACTGGTGGAGGGCTGCCAAGTGAGGTGCGGCTGAAATGCTGATGGAAGAGGTATTTGCCTAAAGGAGTGCATGAGGGGCTGAGCCGGACAAAGAGCCAGTGACCGCCAGCTGAATCATTCAAATTGCTTTACGATGGGATGACTTCTACTCCAGGAAAATACAGGCGCACCTTGGGGAGTCTGAGTTGGGGGTGGGAAACTTTGTTGAGTTTTGTTTTGTCTTAGTGGTAAATGACCCCCATAAGAAACAAAACACTGTTTCAGATGGAAAGAGAGTAGCAAATGGGGCCGTGAGTAGCCAGCTACAATGTACCTGTTGGTCTCCCTCCATCCAGAGGGATGAAGAGTGATGGAGGCAATGGGGCCACAGGACTGCTGGCCCACGTGACCCTGAGCCTCCACCCCGCTGAGACCAGAAGACAAGAAGAACTAGATGGTACCCACCCGCTACGACCCACTCCTCAGAGAGTGCTCACAGTTTGGAGAACACAGAGAACAAAACTCAAAGTAATGGAAAGGCCAGGTTGACTGGTCTGGCAGAGACTGGAGGAACCCCTGAGGTCATAGACCTTGGCTATAACTGAGCTCACCTCCATGGCTCAACTTACAGAAAAACAGTGGACAGTCTTGGAGAAGCCGCCAGCCTGCTCCACAGGAGAGAGACGGTCTTTCTATTACCATCAACAGCTCCAGTCTCGGAAACCCACAAGGACAGTTCTACCCTGTCCTACAGAGTCACTATGAATTGACATCAACTTGATGTCAGTGAGTTTGGCTTGGGTTTCACAGGGTGAGCAGATTCGCCTTGGTGGTGCTGTCAGGTAAGTTCCAGAGTCCTCACGGCCAGGTTGGCATTTCAAACCCAACAGCCTCTTTATGAAGGCAAGAGGAGACTCGGGGCCCCTGGGGGCCAGCGTCGACTGCATGGCAGTGGGTTGTTTGGTTCTGCCTGGTTTGCGGCTTGCTCACAGGCCTTTGCCTTGGGCTGACTCTCAGCAGACGGGCGTGCAGAGACGGAGCGCACAGGGCGGAGGTGCAGGAGGAGCTATTACATCGTGGGCCCTGTAATCAACCTCAGGACGCTAAATGGGTAAGAAGTGCTAAATGGAGAGCCAAGTCGTTCTCCAGTCCTGCGCCCCAATCACCACAAATGGCAAGGCAGGGCGGGGAGCAAGAGGGCGAGTGGGAGACAGGAAACCTGTTCCACCGAATGGCGCTGCAGGAAAACTCACCCTTCCTTCCCCCCGCTCCCCAGTCTCAAATAGCTGAAAGTTGATCCATTATTTATTACCCACCCCCCCGCCCCCCGCTATTTTGTCCTGGTGGACAATTTCTAGGCCATTTAAACCCTTCCCAGAGCGAGAAAGCTGTAATAATGCCCCCTTAAATTACAAGGATAAATGTAAACCAATTCTAATATTTCATGCCAGGCAGAGAAGCAGGCCCCACTAGATGTCGCAACACTGTTACCCGGGTCCCAGCTTTTAAGGGACACAGCAGAATCTCACCCAGGATAAAAGAAGCCACCCCCCGACCCCACACACACAGACCGCCACCATCACCCTCAGAAAATCCGTCTCAGTTGGACCAGAGAAAGAAAAATCTGAGGGGGGTGAACACAGTCAAGTCTACAAGCTATCTCGGGAGATCCTGGGGATTTCATCTGGTTCTTTGTCAGTGATACTTCCCGGCCTGGGCCCATCCCGACTCAGGGTGACCACTCAGGACAGAATGGAATGGCTCCCCGGGGGTTTCCCAGACTGATTTCTCTATCTCCACCTCAGCTTCTCCCTCAGAGCGGCTGGTGGTTTCAAACTGGCCGCCTTGCTGCGAGCCGCCCAACTGCACCCCCGACACCATCAGGGCTGCTTAACAGATACCGCAGGTGGTTTCAAACTGCCAACCATGTGGGTCCCAGCTAAAGTGACCAGACACCCTGCTTTTGGCGGGACAGTCCCGATTTTAACCAATCTTTCCTGCACCAGGTGGCACTTTTAAAAAGTCCTGATTTGGGGAAAGAATGCACAACAAGCTAGCAAATGCTAGGAAGGGAATCTACCCTCTCTACCCCCCTTACGACCCCCACCCCCCAGTCAATGGTGTCCCGCTTTACCAATCTGGTCACTTTAATCCCAGCCCATCTTGTAACCACTACGCTACCAAGGCTACCTGTGAGCCATAATAATTAATACTATTTCTGTACTTGGAAAGAAGGTTGTAACTTCAGCCATTTGCTCACAGCAACACCTGGCCCCCAACAAAATACCCTACAGGTCATCATCTGACCTTCCTTTGACCTTCAAAAGTGATGAGTCAACGATTGGCATGAGTGTGGCCTGCAAGAGTGTTCTTATTACCTTGTGTCACTTGTGTAGAGACTGGTTCTGATGGGCTTGCCGCAGCTCCTGTTCTTTCTGGCATTTGACATGAAGGTCCCTGAAGTGCAGGAAAAGACCAGAAAAAGAGAAGTGGGGGCTGTTTTGTCACTCTTTAATCCAACCGCCATCCAGACACCCAGGAATTTCTTAAAACCAGAAACAGCTGATGAGGCTGTGGAAAAGCTGGAACCCTCCCGCCGCTGGTTGTGGGGGGAGAAGGGGGCCCAAGGCCGTTCTGCCACAGCGTGGCAAGAGTGAGGCATAGCGTTACGGTCAACCCCACACTGGCTCCCAGCGTCCCCACAGGACAAGGTAGAACTGCCCCGATGGCTTTCCAAGATTGCAAATCTTTTTGGGTGTAGAACGTCTCATCTTCCTCCCTCAGCACAGCTCATGGTTTTGAACTGCTGGCCTCACGGTTAGCAGTCCAACTCATAACCCATTATGCCACCAGGGCTCTTTGAGAGCTGCCATGCAACTCCACGATTCCACTTCTGGGTACGCACCCAGAAGAGGTAAAGGCAGGGAAAACAGACAGAGGCTTCATGGCATGCAATTCACAATAGCCCAAAGGTGGGGTCGATGTCAATGTCCCTCCAGCCGAGGATGCTGGAGGCAGAACGTGGTATACCCACACAATGGAAAGTTTCTCCTCCACAAAGAGAAACCAAGCCTGATACATGCCACAGCACGGATTTTGAGACCATCATACTAAGTGGATCAAGTCTGCCACAAAAGGGTAAACACTGTATGATCCCATTTAGGGGGCGTTTCTAAAATAGGCAAATGCATAGAGACCCAAGTTTGCTATTGATCACCAGGATTGGGAGGGAGAGGAAAAAGGGGAGTCACATTGTTTAGTTTTGATGAGTGGGCACTAATTTCTGATGAGTGATGGTGGGCCCATGTGGATAAAGGTAGTGATGATCGTTGATCCATGTCTCTACATTCTATATGAAAAAAATGATGAACTGCAAGTGCTTTGTGTGATGTCAAGGTTATGTGTCAACTTGGCTAGGCCATGATTCTCAGTATGATGCAATTATTCTCCTGTTTGTGATCTGATGTTGAGGGAGTTTCTTTGGGGGTGTGGCTTGCCTTCAATATATGCAGATGATCTCGAAGAACTCTCTCTCTCATCCTGCATCCAACTCATGATCACCTGACCTCCAGCAATGCTAGCTAGACATGGACTCATTATTTATTACCTTGGTAATTTGGGACATGAGCCAGCAGATGCTGGGCTTATCGGGCCCCGCAGTCCAGTGGGTCAGAAAAAGCCTCCAGCCTGATGCCTGACCCATGAAAGTGGGGCTTACCAACCTGCACAACGGTGCGAGCCATGCCCTAGGAATAAATCTCTTTCCGGCTTGACACAGAGACCCTTAGCTTCTTTTAAGAAGCCACCCTAATGTGCCTGTGGTCCCATTCTCTCTGTGTATGTGTGTGTGTTTGTCACAATAAAGAAAAAAGAGTAAGCAAACAAGTCACATCCATTGTTGTGTAAGGCATGCCATTTTTCCTACTTGCAGGAGAGAAACTCTGAACAGTACCTGCTCCTGGTCCAGCTGGCTCACCACAGCTTCATATGGAGGCGGGGGGTCCAGCGGGCAGAATACTTCCACTCCTTTGATCCTCGCTCCATAGATGTGGGGCAGTGGGATAACATCAGGACCAACCATCCTAGAAAACGCATGGAGGCATCAGGACATGGGTTACCTGACTGCAGAGGCCCCTGGGCACTGCTCTCTGCCTCCTGAGGGTGTCCTACTCCCCGGGGAAAGCCGCTCAACTCCCACCCCACCCCATCTCAGTCGCCCGGGGGACTTAGTTCTTAGCTATTTTTCTTTCCCCTCCCTCCTCAGTTTCTTCCTCTTCTTCCTCATCCTCCTCTCCTCGGGCTTCCTGACACCTCTCCCTTCAAGGGCCCAGAGTTTAACTCAGAACCATGTTCTCAGTTCTCCAGATTTACAACCTTTTGCTTAATTCCTTGACTTTGTTGCATAGGAACGCAATTGATACAGACAACAAACGTTCGTAAAAGCGATCACATTCCTTTTTCCCAGCCACAAGACAAAAAAAACCCTGGGTTTCTCCGGGGGTTTCAAGTCAGGAAACTTCTGCAGCGGGAATGACATTTTTTTTTTAAGAGAAAAAGTGTTGTGTGCTTTCCTTTATGGCCCTCAGCTCCTGAGAAGGAGGGTGTGTGTGTGTGTGTGTGTGTATGACTCCAGGGTGTGGACTTGAGTGGTTAGCAGGGATCCGGCTCTGGAGGCAGGGCCCCAGGTGGCCTGGAGGGGTCAAGGGCATCATGAAAGATGCCTTTAGAACAGGACTTGCCTATGAATTTCATTGGGCCCTCCTACCCAGCCAGCTGTGAAAGAGTGTTTGGGGATGGGCCGGCTTTTTCTTAGAGGGCATCTCTGCTTAGGGGACTCGGCATTCCTGCAGAGCAGGGGGAGTGATGTGGAAGCAGACGGTGGTTAGTGATGACAGCCGCCGGCACAATGAATGCCATCAAGGTCACTGCATTGTACACGTGAACAGTGGGGGAATTGGCAGAAATTTCGTTATCTGTATTTTCAACACACACACACACAGGATTGGAGGAGGGGCTATTTGGTTAGTTTAGGGGTTGTTTTAAAGAAAAGAACCATATATGCCAAATGACTCAGGGACTCCAGACCCTTCTGGGACCTAAGGGAAGATGCTTAGGAGCCCTGGCGGTGTGATATGTACACATTGGGCTGCGATCCACAAGGTCAGTGGTTCGAAACCACACAGCAGCTCCTCGGAAAGAAGACGGGGATTTCTACTCCTGTCCACCGTCACCGTCTTGGAAGCTCACAGGGGCAGCTCCGCCCTGCCGCATAGCCTCGTTGTGAGTCAGTGTTGACTTGACGGCAGTGAGTTTTTCTAACCTCTACAATGATGTGCTGTAATCACATGAGGCCCAAGGACTCCTGCTGTCCTATCAGAAGACCAGGCTACACTCCTTAATCAGCACCAGACTCCCTGCCATCAAGTCATCTGACCCTACCGGGTAGTTAGAGCAGCCCCTGGGGGCCTCCAAAACTAGCTCTTTTTTTTTTTTTAAAGATATTGATGATGATTTTTTTTATTATTTTATTTTTTTATGTTATATAATCATTTTATTGGGGGCTCATACACTCTGATCACAATCTGTACATACATCCATTGTATGCAAAGCACATTTGTACATTTGTTGCCATCATCATTCTCAAAACTTTTTCTTTCTACTTAAGTTTTAGTTCTTTTTTCCCCCTCCCTCCCCACTTCCCCCTCCCTTATAGACCCCTGGTAATTTAGAGACTATTATCATTTTGTCATATTGTACACTATCCGATGTCTCGTCTCACCCACCTCCCTGCTGTCTGTACCCCGGGGAGGAGGTCATAAGTAGATTCTTTTCATCGGTTCCCCCATTCTACCCCCACCTTCTTTCTACCCTCCCGGCATCGCCACTCTCACCACTGGTCCTAAAGGGATCATTTGTCCTGTATTTCCCCCTGTTTCTGGTTCCAATCTCAGTGTACATCTTCTGGTCTAGCCAGATTTGTAAGGTAGAATTCAGATCATGATAGTGAGAGGGAGGGGGCATTGAAGAACTAGGAGAAAGTTGCATATTTCATCATTGCTACAGTGTATCCTGACTGGCTTGTCTCCTCCCCACAACCCTTCTGTAAGGGGGTGTCACTTTCCCTGCAGATGGACTTTGGGTCCTCAATCTGTACACACCCTCATTTACAAAGATATACTCTTCAGTTCTTTGATGCCTGATACCTGATCCCTTCGATGTCTCATGGCCACCCAGGCTGCTGTGCTTCTTCCATGTGGCCTTTGTTGCTTCTCAGCTAGATGGTTGCTTGTTGACCTTCAAGCCTTTAAGACCCAGACGCTATATCCACGCCACCAGGACTCCTTTCTTACCCTTCAAACCCTCCTGGTTCCCGTTCTGGGCTACATCGCCATCCAGGGGTGGGCCATCAATGAGCTCAGTAAACACGGGCATCCTCGTGCTTCTAGGCTCCTCTGTAGCCAACAATCCACAGGTTATCTCACATGAAAGATTCTGCCTCTGGGTATGACAGGTCTCTGTCCCTCCCACCCCCACAGCATCTTCCTGCCGAATCAAAGCCTCTTTTCAAATTCACAAGAGCTTCTGTGGCAGAGTAGTTACACTTTGGGCTGCTAAACAGGAGGTCAGCAGTTCCAAACCACCAGCTGCTCTGTGGGAGAAAGAAGAGGCTTTGCATGCCCATAAAAAGTTAGCGATTCAGAAGCCCACAGGGGTGGTCCTGCTGGGTCCTAGGGGGCTGCTGTGAGTCGGTATCTGAGAGGCAGCTGTGTGTCTGCAGTGCCTTTGGGGTGATTTGAACAGGGACGGGGAACCTGGCAAACAGGTGGCAGGGGCTTACTACTGCTGAGTTGCTCATCTGTCATGAACACTTGGCCTGTTTCTCACCACGTCTGTGAAACCCATGGGCCACGATTGGTGAGCATAGACAAGCCGGCGCTCAGTGGGTAGCCCAGCCCCTTCACAGAGCACTAACAAGGCCGGCATGTCAGGGGAACAGCTTCCACGGGGAGGGCACTGCCAGAACCAACCAACCCCCAACGCATTGCCCTGCCTGGAGTCGACGCCAGCTCATGGCATTCCAGGCCAGTAGCCCAAGGCATGCCTGTCCCAGGTGCCACTGGACCTCCTTGTGAGGGGCCCAGGTAGCCGGAATAGGGTTTCCTCCCTCCTAAGTAGTTTCTCCTGATTTCACCTTGTTTGGGTCAAGAGGGAGCCAGAGTGGTCACTGGGCCACTGTTGTCTGTCTTGCTTTCTTGTGGCCTGGGGCTCTCTCCAGCAGAGAGTCACTGGGGGAGGGTGGAAACTGATGAATGGTTCGGGTTTCACCTCCAGGAAGTCTGGCTTCACCAGCTGTGATGGGGCCAGCGAGCTGCTTAGGCTCTGCATTCTCAGGTGGCGCCAGTGCTCAGCCAGGTTTGAACTTCATTCCTATCCACAGTGGCCCGATCAAAACATGGCTGCTACCTAGGGGACCCTTGATCCCATGTTTCTAAGAACAAGTGCCTTTCACAACCTGCTCTCTGATAAAGTAGAAGATTGGGAGCTGAATTTCCTTCAGAGGAGGGTGCAGACGGAGAAGCGTTTTAATTGCATGCTGACCTTAGTAACCCATGAGCTAAGATGTTCTGGTAAGAAAGCCTATTTCCATTACCTCATCGAGCCCGTGGCCGCCCAGGGGCTCCAGCTCCTGTGTGTCAGAGGAGAACCGGGCCCCCGGGGTTTTCAATGGCTGGCTCTTGACTTCCTTTGACGTGCCTCAGGTCGGACGCGTGCACGAACCTCTGGCCTTTTGATTGGAAGCTAAGGGTGTTCTCTCTTGGTACCACCTGGTGGCAACTAGGTTTTGTTTTGTTTTGTTGGTGAGGCTCTGGGGAGTTCAAAGGTGTCCTGATGGTATAATGGTTATAAGTCAGGCTGCAATCTTTCGGGTCAGTAGTTTGAGACTCTGAGCTGCTTTGAGGAAGAAAGGCAGGACTTCTTACTCCCATAAGGAGTTGTTTAGTCTCAAGAATACACAGGGACAGTTCAGTTCCACCCTGTCCGCGAAGGTCACTATGAGTCGGCCTTGAGTTTGCTGGTTTGCATTGGTACAAACAGTTAAGGCATTAGGTATTAACAGAAAGGTTGTAAGTTCAAGTGGATCCAGAGGCAGACATGTCGGAAGAAAGGCCTGGTGATTTTCTTCTAAAATACCAGCCCTAGGGAACCTTATGGATCCTAGTTCCACCCTAACATAGACGGGCGGCCAACAGTTGGACTTGAACGGTTTGTGGTGAGGGTGGTGGTACTTTTCAGCCTAACACCAATGTTCGTACCGTCCACCAACAACATGGGAAACTGAGTCTCAGAAAGGGCACTTGACTTGCCCGAGGGGCCCCCCCAAGCCTGGGTGCTTTCAAGTTCACCACAAAGTCTCCAGGAAGTCTGCACTGGGGCACACTCATCCACCCTGCAGACACAGTGAAACCTCACCTGCCATGCAAAGCACCCTGGTGGTAAAGTTGCACCCAGATCGTGAGAGTTCCTCTAAGAATGGTGTCCCAACTAGCATGCCACTGAGCAGAGAACAGCCCTCCTCTACTGACTGGGAAAGCTATACCCTCCAGGGAGCATGTGGGGGGGGGTCGAGGGGGGGTGCAGGTCAGAGACACCCACCACCAACAACCATCAGCTCCCTAGCATCTGGAGTTTGCGATTCGACAGTAAAGAAGTCCTCACCACCACCACCACCAGCACCAGCACCACCACCACCATCACTTCTGCAAAATGACCCAGTCAACCTGGCCCCCACTTCCTCAAGCTTTCATTTGTCTAGAAAAGGACACACCCAGGGTAAAAGCCAGAGTCACATTCAGACAACAGTATGGAGCCTGTCTAGCTGGATTCTGAGAATGGGGCTCCCTACAGGAGGAGGAAAGAGGCACACAGCCCCCACCCCAAGGCCCCTGTGCATACAAATCAATCCACCAAGTAAAGAACGCATTTTTGTGGACAGAACCCTTGCCCACCATCAGGAGTCTGCCTACGTTGGTAAACTGAGAAAGCCTTTTTTCAAGGAGATGCTGATGTATGGCAGGTTGTATTACAGATGTTAAATAAATAGACCTCCTCGCTGGGGTCTTGAGACCTTACAGGGAATGGGGAGTCTCTATTGTGTGAAGACTCAGAACACGACACGTGGTGGGAACACGGGCAAGAGAGCCTGCCGTCTGTCTGCTCGCTGCAAGGGGGAGAGAGCACCATCTGGTTGAAACAGCCAGAGTCCACGGGGTTGATTTCGACTGTGAATCCAAACCACTGTGCAAAGCCGGTCCATCTTTATAAACATAGGCATGTGTAGGTGTATAGGCATAGGGTATGTGTAGGTGACTCAATCTCACCGTTTTTTAAAGTCCACCGCGGTCTGTAGGTTTGTCATGCTCTGGGTGGCCTGTGTGTGGTGAAGGTGCAGGAAGCCGTGTCACTGGTATTTCAAATGCCAGCTGGGTCAACCGAGGTGGCCGAGTCTCAGCAGAGCTGCCAGAGCGAGAGCTGACAATGAAGAAGAAATCGGCTGCCCGCCTGCATACTTCAGACATGTTCCCGGGAGAGCCCAGTCCCTGGAGAAGGACAGCGTGTTTGGCGAAGTTGAAGGGCAGCAAGCAAGAGGAAGGCCTCGGGAGGCAGATGGACGAACAGACACTGTGGCTGTAGCAGAGGGCGGTGCAGGAGTGGGCAGTGTTGCGCTCGGTTGCACACAGCATGGCTATACGTCAGTACTGACTCGATGGCCTGAACAACAGCTTTGTGAAAAGAAAGGGCCCTGAGGCGGGCGGAATTACAGACAATGGGGCTGTCTGCCCACAGGAAATCTGATTTGGAACTCTGAGAGTGTAGTTTAGGTCCTCAAGGTCTTCCTTCTCTCTCTCTCTCTCTCTCTCTCTCTCTCTCTCTCTCTCTCTCTCTCTCTCACACACACACACACACACACACACACACACACACACACAGCCTGAGAAGTTCTGAATCGCAAAGCTCTTGGTGGGAAGCTTTGTCGGCAGACTTCCGGCTTGGGCTGACCCAGGGCCCAGCTCTCTCAGGACGCAGAGAGAGCACTCCAGAGGTCTGTCCTGGTCCTCTCTGAGTGGAGATGCCCATGTGGGGAGCACTGCTGCAGAGAAGCGGAGTGAAGGGGGGCCGGGGAGGGGAAAGGAAGGTCAGGAGGCTCATAGGCTGCCTTGTGGGCAACAGAACTCAGAAACCCACATGAGTCACTTTCCCTTTCTGCCACTGCTAGAAATTAAATCTGCCTGTTGCCTCCTCTTAGGTCAACACAGAGCTCACTCCCCACCTCGGGAAGCCAGAAGTCCCTATGAGGGGGTCATTTCTCTGCCCGGGCATGAAGCAGCGGTCGTTTCCACTGTCCTCCAAGGTATCCCCCACGGACTGCCCGAGGCAGGGCAAAGACATCAGAAAATGTGGTTTACTGGACACACAGAAAATGTGCTTGGTGCCGTGCCTCTTTGGCCTCTGTAATTCTTGGCTCCTTTCCTGAAAGACTAGGGAAGCCTGGGCTTCCAAAATCTACGTCACTCCCTGAATAGCAGGGAAGTTGAGCTGACCCACTGGCCAGAGCCAGGCCATCTGCACACTCAGAGCCTAACTGCCTCAACAGGTGGGCAGGGAGGGCTGGGGGTGGGGTTTAGGTATGACTGACAGAAGGTCAAAATTGAGAAAAATATTAATAGAATCTAGGTGGTGTCCCCACTTTAGTCCTCTTTCAAAGTCAAATATGGCAGCCCCAGCCTTCAGAAAATCGCATGTACACACATACACACACACACACACACACCCCAAACTCCAAGCTGCCAGGAAGCCCTGGAAGTACAGTGGGTTTGTGTTTTAACAGTTCAATCCCACCAGCTGCTGCCATGGAGAAAGATGAGCTGGTCTCAGAAGCGCACAGGGTCTGTCTACCCTGGCCCACAGAGTTGCTGTGTGTTCGACTCACTGGATAACCGTGAACTTGAGGTTGTTGAAGCTCCAAACCTGGTACCAGCTTTCCTTGACAACTCCCAGGGTGCCCCACAGAGAATAAATGACTAATTTATGACCCTCTGCAAGTCCAGATAAAGGTGCCAGCCTTTCTTTGGGACTTGGAGCTTTTCTCTTAGAAGCTTAAATCGAGGTTTACTTATCCTTTAAGCTCAGCTTAAGATAGCTTCTTTCAGGAAGCCGTTCCTGGTGGCCCCTGGTGGCCGACCCCCTTTCCCACATAAGGCCACTCACTGGCCCAGGCTAGGGAGTCTGCTGTGCACCCAGAATGGCCTGTTGAATATTAATGTGGTTCTGACATTCCTTTTAATGCTCTAGACCAAGAGTTAGCAAACTTGAGACAGAAAAGCCAATCCTGTCCCTCACAACAGCAATTTTAAAATTATTTGAGAGCCATAGATACATTTAAAAAATACATAAATGAAATCATCATTATCTGAATAATCCCCTTAATTTTTTTTCCCCCAAAAGAGCAGCATCGGACTTGCAAGCTGCAGTGTGCCAACCCCTGCTCTAGACCACAGGTTCCCAAATTTATTTGTCCCACCACCCCTTTACAGAAAAAAAATTACCCAGAGCCCCCCTGACAATGGGAACTTTTGGACTGTAGCCACACTCCAGGATAAAGTGTCGGTATCTGCTACTGCTGTCCCATCAGATCCTGGTGGTGTGGCGGTTACGAGTCGAGCTGCTAACTGCAAGGTCCGAAGTCTGAGACCACCAGCTGCTCCGTGGGGGAAATGCAGGGCTTTCTCCCTCCATGAGGAATGACAGTCTCATAGGTCGCCGGGAGTCACCTCAACTCAATGGCAGTGAATTTGATTTTGGTTGGTCGGTTGGCTGGCTGGTTGAACCATTCCCATGTCCCCAGAGGGCAGTGTTGCCCACGTGGGTCTAGACTGCGAGCTCCTTGGTGAGGGTTCGGGGGTAGGGCTCATTTTTCATTTCAACGACTGTAAGGAGCCCCGGGGTCATAGCGGGTTAAATAGTGATCTGGTCATGGCAAAGTCGGCAGTTGGGATCCACCAGCAGCTCTGTGGGAGAACGATCAGGCTGTCTGCTCACCAAGACTCACATCCTCGGAAACCTGCAGTGCCACTTCTACTCTGACCTCTCAGGGTCACTGTGGGAGCCACCGCGAATCAGAATTGACATCGTGGCAGTGAGTTTGATTTGAGGTGTTTTTTTTCTGAGACGCCACATGATCTAGTGATTCTGAGTCAGGCTGCTAACTTTATCGAGGTCAGCAGCTGAAAACTCACCAGACTCTCCGTGGGAGAGAGAGGGGGCCTTTCTACTCCTGTAAAGAGTTAGTCTTGGAAACACAAAGGGCCAGCTCTAGCCTCTTCTATGGCATCCTCATGAATTGGAATTGACTCAACGGTTTTGAGTTTGGCTTTCTGGTCTGAGCATGGGGCAAAGGCTTGTTGAAAGGTTTGTTGAATGAATAAATAAAATCCTTCTTTGTTGACCTTGCTCTTGTGAGGTGCTGTCAAGCGAGTTCTGAGTTCTCATGACCGTGTGTACGACAGGAAGCCACGCCACCTGTTCCCGCACCGTCCTCGGGACTGATGGGACGTTGGAGCCCATGGCTGCAGTCACTGTGTCCATTCATCTTGGCGGGAGAGGGCACTTCCTCTTTTTCACCACCCCTTCCCTTAACCCAGCACAATGTCCTTTTTCGGGGAGTAGTCTCTCCTGGGAACCTGTGCAAAGTACATGAGACAGAGTCTCCCCAGCCTTGCTTCTTTGAGAAATGTCCAGACTAAGCAGTGGATAAGAACCAGGCCTACGTATGAGACAAAGCACACACAGCCTTTCAGTCTACCGACAGCAGTTTTGAAGACTTGAAGAAACAGATGGTCAAGCTATGCGCTAGAATTTCAAAAGGAAAATAAGCATCTTGTGTATTTTTTCCAGACAAGGGAGAGGCAGCTAATCTCGAATCATTTTTAAGAGCCTGGGAAGAGCTGCATGATTGTTGTGACCTGCTAAGGGTATGTAGTGACCCTGGGACTTGACCCTGAGGGGATTTCCAAAGGAGCCCCTGGGGTGCTTGGTCAAGCACGTTGGCAGCTGCTAAGCGGGAGTAAGACAAGGCTGCCTGCTCCCCTCCAGATTGTCAGTCTTAAATATATATATATATATATTGGTCTTGCTAAATCCAAGGTGCCATTCTGCTCTGATAAATAGGGTCCCTGTGGATCAGAATCCACTTATTTTCCATGGGTTTGGCTTTGTGGTCAGAATGGTTTCCAGGGCAACAGCAGCTTTCAGTCATGTCAAATTCATCTCCTCTCTAGGAGTCCTGGTGGCATGGGGTGTTAAGCACTGGTCGCTAGCCCAAAGGTCTCTGATTCAAACCCAGCAGCCGCTGTGCGGCACAAAGAGGAGGCTGTCTCTGTGGAGACTCACGGTCCTCAGAGTCTCTCACGGAGCAGTGCTGGTCTGTCCTCCGCTCCAGTGACAATCAGTCTGGGTTTGGTTTGGGGTCAGAGTGGTTTCTGGGGCAACAGCAGCTTGCAGTCATGTCAAATTCATCCTTATCTTAGTAGGTATCAGCCCTCCCCCCCCCCACCCCAAAAAAGGTCATTGAAATTGAGGAAGCATATCCTTGGATCAAGGCTTGACTTTTCTTTGGTTCCAACCTGTTTCTCAAAGAGAGTGTAAAAGAGAGAAGAGAGAGACAGAGAGAGAGAGAGAGAGAGAGAGAGAGCGCGCGCTTGAGAATATAACCCCTTGAGACACAGCAGATGGTCTGGTGTCTGGATTTCAGAGTGCCCGCATGGCTCTGGAGAGCCTGAGGTCTTCCTACTGAGAGTCAGCCCGCCGCCCAGCCGCGCAGACTACCTGCGGTTCATCCGGGGCGTGCACGAGTAGAACGTGGCGAAATAGGAAGGGGGCGGCAGGGGCGGCACGAAGTCGTCGGGGTCTGGCATGCGTCCGTGCTCCTCCGCGTCCTCGGCAGGCACCTGGCATTCATCCTAAGGAAGCAGCCGGGCCGTGGGTCACAATCCGCCCTCCCGCCCAATGCCCACCGGGGGCCCAGACCCCAGCCGGCCCCCTCTTGGCACGGACTTACACCGCAGGATCTTCTGGTGGCAAATATCTGCAGGTAGCGGAGGGCGGCCGCCACCAGGCAGACGGTGGTGGTCAGGGCATTCAAGGCGCACAGGGCGAAGAGGACTTTCTGAAAGGAGGAAATAAGGACGTCACCAAAGTGTCTTGGCGCTTTGGCGTCCCCAGAACTCAACTCGGACTTGGACACAGTAAGATTGCCCTGTGAAGGCAGCTTGGGTGGGAAATGGCAAGTCAAAGACTGAGAGTGGCGGTTGACCTTGCCCTTCATGCGAGACTGTGTGCTGCGCTTTAAAATATTTTAGAAGTTTTCTGTTCGAGGTTCTAAAGTGGGTGTTGGGGTCATTCGCTGTCCACATGTGCCATGGGATCCTCCTTGGAAATAGGGACTTCTTGGTTAAGTGACTCCCATCACTCACTGTCCTCCCTCCTAGGAGCCGGTAGTGTCTCTCTGGGGACCTCACCACTCCTCGCCACCCGGCCACTGGCTTAGGTAGGTAATGGACTGGTGGTGCGTGGGGCTGGTCACCTCAAAGGCAGCCGTTTGAAACCAGCAGCCACTCGGTGAGTGAAAGATGGGCTTTCTGTTCCTGTAAACAGTTACCACCTCAGATGGGCCTGAGGATGCGGCTCTGAGTGGAAATAGACCAGATGACCGTGAATTTATTCTGTGAATTACCTCATACCCAAGTAAGGTGGGTTCCAAAACTTATCTAAATCACTTCAGAGTTACAGAAAGAGCAGATCTCTCTGTCTCTCTCTCTCTCTCTCTCTCTCTCTCTCACACACACACACACACACACACACACACACACACACACACACACCAGGTAAAGATCACCTACAAGCCAAGGAATGGAGGAACCGCCAGGACTGCTTACAAAAAAGGTCTCATCATGGCTGAGACCCAGATGTGGACTTTCAGCATCCAGGGCTGTGAGAAACGAAATCCCCATTCTTGTTAGCCAGCCAGCCAGCCAGCCAGCCACTTGTGGTGTTCTTGGTAACACAGCACTGGGGAACTGAGCAGGCTCCACTCCAAGGGAGATCTGGCGCTGGACCCTCTCATTTCACAAGCTACAGAAGAATGCCCGGAGCATAACTTCCCAGACAGCCGCAGGTGTTGCTCTGTAGCTGGGGTCCCTGATGATAGCAGTCCCTGCTCCTCCCACTCCCCCCCACCCCCACCTGGTCCCTGGCCAGCCTTCCACCAGGACAGCTGCCCCTGGAGGTGTGGCCATGGCATCTATTTCAGGAACAACTGGTCCGGCTGTCCCAAACGTTCCTGCGGGGATGCTGCCGCGGGCGGGTCAGCCAGGTTGTCAATCGGGTGCTTCAGCTTTAAGATACAAACATGTATCTTAAAATAGAGGCCAAGGATCCTCCAAAAGCTTCTGTTGCCGCAGCCTGCCTCCTAAGCGGGGCTTTCCCCAAGCAAAGTCCTGGCTAAGAATGTCCTGGGGGTGAGACAGTTATCAAAAACCCAGAGACCAATTAAGAAGATCATGTCTACATCCCACTCCACCCAGAGAATGAAGCCCTCTCTTTTTTTCAGAGATTACTCCTGCACACACACACACACACACACACACACACGGAAAAACAGATCTAAAGAAAACCACAAGTGGTTGACTGGCCAAAAGCAGAGGCCTCAGGACTCACCAACTGAGTTTGCTCACTGGACTGCTATTCTTTCCATCAGGAAACCATTTTTGTCCAATTCTCTAAGCCAGAGTCGTTTTTCTAATTTTCTCAGACTGAAGTGATTTGTTTTGTTGCTTGCTTTGGTTTACTGTAGTCGGTTTACTATCATCGTGGCCGTTTCCACAAGAGGGAAAGTGCTTCACTTTTATATTCTTTTTATTTTCCAGCCCATCGCTCTCCTGGACGTCCGCCAGGGGCCCAGCCAAGGGCTGACTCAGGGGGCCCTGGGAGTGCAGTGCAGAGCTGGGCGTCGGGGTTCACATGTTTTCAGGGGGCGTTTTCAGCACTTGTGAGACTAGAGATTTTAACTGGTGAAGATGTCAAACGCTGACAAATGAGCATGCAACATAAAGATTTTCTAACAGTTACATCACAATACATATATGGGTACCAAGACACAGGTGCGCACATGTATATGTTTCGTATATCATATGTACGTGGGAGAAGCGTGGCCAGACTGCTCCGTAGGGGCAGGAGAGACCAGCCCCTGGAGAAGGACGCCAGGCTTGTCATAATCGAAGGGCAGCGAAAGAGAGGAAGGCCCGGGACAGACGGAAGGACAGACAGCACAGCTACAACGGCGGGCTCCAAGCGCAGCACACTTGTGAGGAGGGCACAGGGCGGGCGGTGTTTCCTCCTGTTGTGCTCAGGCTCCCTGGGCGCTGGGTCTGGCTTGGTGAAGCTAGCACTACAGCCACTTGCATCCACCGAAGTCCGAGGGCCTCGTGTCAGTGTAGAACTGCCCCCGCCCCTGCGCTGTTCAGTGACTGGCTTTGGGGAAGCCAATCAGTAGGCTTCTCTTCAGAAGCATCCCCAAGCTAAGTCCGTGAACCGTCTGCCCCACCCAGGGCGTGCACACTTCCATAGGCTATATGAATGTGTGTGTATTTTGAATTGTGTGCAATTCAAGACATCTAGCTACCCCCCTCCTCAGGTCTTATCTTGTCTCCTTTCCTTAAAACAAATCAACAA
>PVJH01017603.1:0-47375 GCA_004026705.1 Nesogale talazaci | reverse complement strand
TCTCCTGCTTGCCCCAGAACTTCCTACGCTGCCAGAACAACAAGACCAACTACAACCTGGTGTGCGAGACGCTGCAGTTCCTGGACATCATGTGCGGCAGCACCACGGGCGGCCTGGGGCTGCTGGGCCTCTACATCAACGAGGACAACGTGGGCCTCGTCATCCAGACGCTGGAGACCCTCACCGAGTACTGCCAGGGGCCCTGCCACGAGAACCAGGTCAGCCCGCAGCTGCCGTCCAGTCCCGGCGGTGGGGGTGGGGGGCGGCCCCCGGGGCGATGCCAAGGCGCGAAGGGGCCTGGGGCCTATGTCCCCCCTCTGTCCCCTGCCAGACCTGCATCGTGACGCATGAGTCCAATGGCATCGACATCATCACCGCGCTGATTCTCAACGACATCAGCCCCCTGTGCAAGTACCGCGTGGACTTGGTGCTGCAGCTCAAGGTGGGGCTCGGGGCGGGGCGCCGGACGCTGGAGGGACAGTGGAGCGTGCCGGCCACGGGGTGGGGAGGGAGGAGGCCCTGATACACTTCTCAGCAAACCTGGGATGGGGTGGGAGGAGCGTGGGGGCGTGGGGGCGGGACCTTCAGACGTTGGCCACGCCCCCTCCCAGGACAACGCCTCCAAGCTGCTCCTGGCCCTGATGGAGAGCCGGCACGACAGTGAGAACGCCGAGCGCATCCTCATCAGCCTGCGGCCCCAGGAGCTGGTGAGGCTGGGCCGCCGGGCAGGCGGGCGGGCAGCCGAGGGTCTGGGGACCCGGCCCACTGTGGCCGCCCAGGGAGGGCCTTATTCGAGCCGGCGCTGTCCTCCCAGGTGGATGTCATCAAGAAGGCCTACCTGCAGGAGGAGGAGCGGGAGAACTCAGAAGTGAGCCCGCGGGAAGTGGGTCACAACATCTACATCCTGGCCCTGCAGGTACCGGCCCCGGCCCGGCCGGCTCCGTGGCCCCGCCCCTGAGGCCCCGCCCCCTGAGCCCCCGCCCTCTCTAACCACGCCCCCTCCCCCGTCCAGCTCTCCAGGCACAACAGACAGCTGCAGCACCTGCTGAAGCCCGTGAAGCGCATCCAAGAGGAGGAGGCCGAGGGCATCTCTTCCATGGTGGGCCACCCCACACTGGGAATTGGGGGGGGAGGGGGAGGCGGGTTTTCAAGGCAAGGGCTGCTGGGAAATTGGGAGGGGTGGGGCTGGGAATGGAGGGCGGGGCCGTGACCCGCAAGGCGGAGGTTTGAGGAACACAGGTGGCATCTTGGTTACACGCGGAGCTGCTGACAGTGCAGCAGCTGGAAACACCAGCCCTTCCGCGAGAGAAGGACGAGGCTTTGCACTCGTGCCAAGGACTGCAGTCTCAGAAACCTATAGGGGCCGGTCTCCCGCCGGCGTGGCGCTCGAGGGAGGCTGGGCCGGGTGCCACCTGACCTAGGAGCCAGGTTGGGCTGGGTCTGGGCATCTCCATCCAGCTCAAAGGCGCGCCTGTGCAGGGCTGGCTGCCCGCGGGTCTTCTGGACCCCTCGGGGCTGGGACTTGGCCCCGACCGCCCGAGGTCCGATGCCCAGACTGGACGGAGAGCGGCTGCCCCCTGACCTCGGCGCCCCTCCCGCACCCCACAGCTCAGCCTCAACAACAAGCAGCTCTCGCAGATGCTCAAGTCCTCGGCGCCGGCGCAGGAGGAGGAAGAGGACCCGCTGGCCTACTATGAAAACCACACGTCCCAGATCGAGGTGGGCCCGGGGCGGGGGCGGGGGCGGGGGCCGGGCGGGGCCCCCACACTGGGTGTGCGGGGCTGTGACCGCCCGTGCGCGCCCCCAGATCGTGCGGCAGGACCGCAGCATGGAGCAGATCGTGTTCCCGGTGCCCGCCATCTGCCAGTTCCTGACGGAGGAGACCAAGCACCGGCTCTTCACCACCACCGAGCAGGACGAGCAGGGCAGCAAAGTGAGCGACTTCTTCGACCAGTCCTCCTTCCTGCACAACGAGATGGAGTGGCAGCGGAAGCTTCGCAGTGAGCCGGGGCGCCAGGCGGGCGGGCGGACCTCTCTGACTTCCCCCCTCTGGTGTGCGCCGGCCGGCGGAGCTGTGCGAGGGCCCTGGGCAGAGGGGCGTCTTCACAGCTGGGGACTGTCCGCAGGCATGCCGCTCATCTACTGGTTCTCCCGCCGCATGACGCTGTGGGGCAGCATCTCCTTCAACCTGGCCGTCTTCATCAACATCATCATCGCCTTCTTCTACCCCTATGTGGAGGGCGCGTCCACAGGTGAGCAGGGGGGGCGGTATGGGTAGGAGGACGGGAGGCCCCAGTCCAGATGAGAGTAGGGTCTGCATGGAGGGGGCGGGTGTGTGTGTGTCCTTGCCCTCTGGGCCAGATCGCACACGGCTTGGCCTAATTGGAGAAGCACGCATGCTCACAAACATGAACACGTGTGCTCACAGCTCCTCACATACACTCGTCCTCAGGCATGTGAACTGAAACACTCCCCTGCGTGAACACATGTGAACATGCTAGCACACGTATGACCACCCATTACCTCACGTATCGACATACACGAACACATCTGCCCACACCACAAACACGCATGTGCTAGCACCCATCACCACACACAGACACACCTATCGACACACATGAACACACCTGGCCACACCTCAAACACGTATGTCAATGCCAACACATGTGCTAGGACCCATCACCACACACACGTATCAACACACAGGAGCACACCTGGCCACACCACAAACACGTATGAACAATGCTAACCCTTGTATTAGCACCCATCACCACACACACACAAACACATGTATCGACATGCACGAACACACCTGGCCACACCACACAGTCACACAAGCACGCTCTCATACACACACCCAGAGTGGACAGTGTGAGGCACGATCAGGCGGTACAGGTGCTGTCACCAGGCTCGTGCGGGGGCTGCGTCGGGCCAGGCCGAGCACTGACACCCGCCCGCCCACCCTCCCACAGGCGTGCTGGGCTCCCCACTCATCTCCCTGCTCTTCTGGATCCTCATCTGCTTCTCCATCGCCGCCCTGTTCACCAAGCGCTACAGCGTCCGCCCCCTCATCGTGGCGCTGCTTCTGCGCTCCATCTTCTACCTGGGCATCGGGCCCACGCTCAACATCCTGGGCGCCCTCAACGTGAGTGCTGGCGGGAGCCTCACCCTCCGTGCACCCCCTGGCTCCTACACGGACAGACCTGCGGCTTCCTGCCAGCCCCTGCGCGGCTCCGCCATTCTGTCCCGTCCCCGGGCCGGGACTCTCGGGTCGCAGAGCAGCAGGGCGCCCAGGACAGGCCGCTACCTTCCCGGCAGCCCCCCAGGGCTCCAGGCAGCCAGCATGCAGATGTCGCTCTGGGTCCTCAGCTTCACGGCTGCTCATGCCCGGCCCAGTCCCCACTGCCAACAGCAAGGCTATGCCTGTGACGACTCCCGGACAGGGAGAGAGCCTCTTTGGGTGTCCTTTTCCCTAGGGCATTTTACAGGTCAGGGTTGCTCTGTCCTCGTCTCTTGAAGCTGGGGGGCCCCAGGGGCCCAGATGGATTTCTCAGTTAAGCATCTTTATTCACGCACACAGGGGGTCGACACAGCGGTGGGGGGAAGGGGTGGATGTCCAGGAGACTCAGGGTAGGCAGTGGGCACTGATCCCTGTGCCCGGTATATTAACCCCCCCCCCCCCCCCAGCTGACCAACAAGATCGTGTTCGTGGTAAGCTTCGTGGGCAACCGTGGCACCTTCATCCGTGGTTACAAGGCGATGGTCATGGACATGGAATTCCTGTACCACGTGGGCTACATCCTCACCAGTGTGCTGGGCCTCTTTGCCCACGAACTCTTCTACAGCATCCTGGTGAGGCCGCCGAGGCGGGCGGGTGGGCTGGCTGCGCGGCTGGGGCTTGGACGGGGGGAGTTGTCAGGCACCACCCCCCCACCCGACCCAGCCTGGCTCTCAGGGCCCTGGCAGCCGCTCCAGCCCCATCCGAGCCGCCTCTAGCTGTGGACTCTGGCGCCAGCCCACCCGAGTTGGGTCCCAGTGTGGCCACGGTTGGCTGTGAGATGTGGAGGGTTCTGTAGACTCTGTGGCTTGGCTCCCTGTCTATAAAGGGGGTGGGGGGGGATGACGCGCCTCCCTCCGGACTGTGAGGACACAGGAGTGCCTCCTGGTGGGCAGTGAGGGAGCAGTGGGAGCTGGCGCCCTTCCTCTGTGGCTGGTGCCCGTTCTCTCTCTCAGAGCTCCCCCCCACCCCCGCCCCCCAGCCCATGGGCTCAGCTGCTCCTTGGCCAGCCTCCGTGGAGGACGCGGTGGTCAAGCCTGGACCTGGGCGTTCCCGCTCACATCCACACCCCCACCCCCGCTCCCGCAGCTCTTCGACCTCATCTACCGCGAGGAGACGCTCTTTAACGTCATCAAGAGCGTCACCCGCAACGGCCGCTCCATCCTGCTGACCGCCCTGCTGGCCCTCATCCTCGTCTACCTCTTCTCCATCGTGGGCTTCCTCTTCCTCAAGGACGACTTCATCCTCGAGGTCGACCGGCTGCCCAGCAACCAGTCCAAAGGTCGGGGAGGCCTCCCCGGGGCGCATGAGGGCCGGGGGGCACAAGTCACGCTTCCCGGGACAGGCCACAGGGCCCGTCTCAGTGCCTGGGCCTCGGTGCCTTCAGGAGGCGCTTGTCGGCCCCGCCAGTTGGCTCTGGCTCTGGCTCAGGGAGCCGGGGGTCAAAGAACTTCACCCGAGCCAGAGCAGAGTGGGGGCAGGCTGCATGCGCAAGGGCTTGCCGGGTGCTGGGAGGCTGGGCCCGGGTGCTGAGGGGCGATTTGGCACTTGGGACAGCTCTGTGACTTGCGTGTGTCCCCTCCAGCCGGCACCCTGGGGATGCCACAGGGCGCCGCCACCTTTGTGGGCACCTGCAGCAGGGACAGGATGGACTGCGACTCTGTCTCGGTGCCTGAGGTGCTGGGAGGTGAGTGTGCATGTGTGTATGCACGTGTGAATGTGTGTATGCACATGCATATGTGCGCGCGTGTGTATGCCTGAGTGTGAGTGTGCGTGAGTGAATGTGTGTGTGTGAAGTATGTGTGTGTGAGCATGTGTGAGTGACTGCACGTATGAGTGTGCATGGGTGTTCATGTGTATGTGCGTGTCTGAGTTTGTGTATGTGAGCATACATGAGTGTGAGAGTATGTGCGTGTGAGTGCGCGAGTGTGAGTGCACGTGAGTGAATTTGTGAGTGTGTGGATGTGTACATGTGAGTGTATGTGGTATGCACGTGTGCGTGTGAATGTGTGCATGGGTGTGAATGTGTGCGTGTGTGCGTGCGCGCGCGTGAGCATGAGTGTGGATGTGTGTGCGCGAGTGTGAATGTGCACGTATGATGTGGGTATGTGTGCATAAGTGAGTGCACGTGAGTGTGTGTGAATGTGCACGTGTATGTGCATGAGTGTGAGTGTGTGCATAAGTATGAGTGCGTGCATGCATGTGAATGCATGTGTGAGTGCATATGTGAGTGCGCGTGTGAGTGAATTTGTGGGTGTGAATGTACACGTATATGGTATGCACGTGTGTGTGAGTGTGAATGTGGGTGTGAGTGTGAATGTGTGTGAACGTGTACATGTGCATGCACGTGAGTGAGCGTGAGTGTGTGAATGTGTGCACGCATGTGTATGTGTGCGTGAGTGTGCACATGTGAGTGTGCACACGTGTATGTGCATGTCTGAGTGTGTGTGAGCATGTATGAGTGAGTGTGCATACATGTGAGTGCGTGTGTGTGCATGTGAGTGCATGTGTGCGTGTGCGCACGTGTTTGGTGCATGCATGTGTATGTGAGTGTGAACGTGTGCGCTAGTGTGCATATGTGTGCGTGTGTGCACGTGTGTGTTGGGGGGGCGCCCCCCGCCCCGGCTGGGGTACGAGCACGCTCTCTGTCACAGGGGACGAGGAGCCAGGCGACACGGAGCGGGCCTGCGACACACTGCTCATGTGCATCGTCACGGTCATGAACCACGGGCTGCGCAACGGGGGTGGCGTGGGCGACATCCTCCGCAAGCCCTCCAAAGACGTACGCGCGGCCCCCAGCTCCCTCTGCCCCCGCCCCCGCCCGCCTCCCTGCTTCCCCACCCGCAGTCGATGTCCAGCTGACACAGGCTGTCTGGGGGCGCCAGGGGAACCGGAGTCCGCTCTATTAGGGGCTCGGCCTGCCCGGCCTCCCCTGAACCCCAGCCCGCCCGCCACTGCCCTGGGAATGCAGTCTCTCCCGGCGGCAGACCGAGTTTCTGGAACTTCTCAGAATGCAGACCCAACTGAAGCGAGGGACAGCAGGCAGCTCCCCCGGCTCCCACAGGGCATTGTTGCGGGTGGGCAGCCTGGCAGCCGGGTGCCCGGCCGTCCCTGTGCTTTGGCGCTGGGTGACGTGTGCCGTGTGGTTTCCCCGGCCCCGAGCCTGCCCCCCTCGCCACCCACCCCGCTGCCCAGCCCCTCAGTCCTGCAGTGCCCGGGACCGTGGGCCCAGCCCCCGCCTTGCCTCCGCAGGAGTCGCTCTTCCCGGCCCGCGTGGTCTACGACCTCCTGTTCTTCTTCATCGTCATCATCATCGTGCTGAACCTCATCTTCGGGGTCATCATCGACACGTTCGCCGACCTGCGCAGCGAGAAGCAGAAGAAGGAGGAGATTCTGAAGACCACGTGCTTCATCTGTGGTGAGGCCCACCCTGCCAGAGCCGGACCCCCGGGGACCCTGCCCGTCGGCGCGCCCTGGAACTGGGGAGCACGTCCCTTTGTTCTCCGCGAGGCGGTTTCCGCCTCTGAGGCCACGTGCACCCCCCCTCCCCAGCCCCGTTCGGCGAAGGAGGTGTCACCCACAGGGGGCGCCCGCCCTCCTGCTTCCCTGGGGTGGAGTGCTGCCCGCCCAGGGCCGTGGTTGCCGCTGCGGGCGGGCGGCTGCAGCTGTGGCGCAGGCTCTCCCAGGCTAAGCGGCTGGTGCTTGAAATAGCAGTGACCTCAATAGCCCCCAGCGGGCTGTCGGAAGCACACGTCAGCCCTCTGAACATGAGGCGCGCACGTGCTCCCCCGAAAGCGCCCCTCACTCCTCCACCCCCACCCCCCCACAGGTCTGGAGAGGGACAAGTTCGACAACAAGACCGTGTCCTTTGAGGAGCACATCAAGCTGGAGCACAACATGTGGAACTACCTGTACTTCATCGTGCTGGTCCGCGTGAAGAACAAGACGGACTACACCGGCCCTGAGAGCTATGTGGCCCAGATGATCAAGGTGCGGGCGGGCGGGCGGGCGGGTGGGGGCAGCTGCGACCGGCTCGCCCCGGGGCCCACACCACCTGCTTCTGCAGCTGCACCCAGAGCCCTCCCTCTCCAGGCTCCCCTTTCGTGTGTCTGGGTGCCTGAGGCCCAGGCGGACGGGAAGGGGGACAGACAGCTGCAGGCACTTGTCAGAGGCCAGCAGGGGCCGCTGGAGCCAGCTCTCTGTTCCCGGGAAGCCTGCCAGCTTCCTGCTGCTGCCAGGGTCCTTTCTGCTCCTGTGAGCCAGTGGGAAAAGGTGGCGGGAAAAGCCCACTGCCAAGCCCTCAGCCCAATGCCACGTGGGGGCCCCAGGCCTGCTGGGGGGTGAGGTGAGGAGTGAGGGGGCTAGCTCAGGCCCTAGCCTTGGGAATCTTCAGGTCATCAGATTCAGGTGCAGTGTCCCCAGTTCCTACAGCAACGGAGGGAGGAAAGGCAGGGAATGGGGGTTACGCAGGAGTGTGGGCGTGTGGGTTAGAGGGGTTTCTAGGTGGCCTCTTGCTTGGACACAGTGGCTTTGTGGCTTGGACCGGTGGTTGCCAACTTCATCAGGGTCCCTTGCCAAACTCCACCTTCCTGGGCCTCTGGGGTGGGTGTCAGGGCGGGGCCTGGAGCCAGCAGGAGCCTGGGTTCAGAGGCCTGGCCTCAGGTGTCGGGAGTACTGAGGGTCCACGCCAGGGCTAGGAGGTGTAAGGGACGCGGGCCTGTCACTGCGCCATGGTCCTGCAGGGTCACTAACTGCCGGCCAGCTCAGCCTTTCCACGACACAGCCTGGAGAGGCCTTCCGTCCCGGGCGTGGCTGGGCCCGAGCCCGCCCGTTCACCCACCCACCCCGGGGCTGTGTTTCAGAACAAGAACCTGGACTGGTTCCCCCGGATGCGGGCCATGTCCCTGGTGAGCAACGAGGGGGAGGGCGAGCAGAACGAGATCCGCATCCTGCAGGACAAGCTGGGCTCCACCATGAAGCTGGTGTCCCACCTCACGGCCCAGCTCAGCGAGCTCAAGGAGCAGGTGCGTGCCGGCCCGGGCCCACTCCTGGCCAGCCTGGTTGGCGCCGAGCCCTCCCGCCCCGCGGCCGAAACCTCCAAGCCCCCTTGGCTCTGTAGGAAGCTCGGGGCCTCGGGTTGGCAACCCTTGCCTAAGCCCGAGACTTTGTGTTACAGTTGGGGGGTGGGGAGGGGTCACTCGTGGGGGTGGGATGGGGGTGGGGGGGCTGTGTTTCAGGCTTCCTTCCGCAGAGCCAGCCCCGCTCCACCCCGAGTTACTAAATGCGGGCGAGGCAGGCCCTCTCGGGCGGGCACGGTGGCTTCCCAGCTGCACCGCGTCGGGGGTTTGTGACAGGCTAATTGAGGACATGGGTGTGGGGGCTGGCATTCTCCTGGCACCCTGAGGGGCCCTGGCCTGTTGCCAGGACCGAGGAGCAGCTGGGCCTTCTGGCGAGGGGGTGGAGGGCCCACAGAGGCGGCGGCTGGGCGGTCTGACCGGGCCCGTGTACCGTACCCTAGATGACCGAACAGCGGAAGCGCCGGCAGCGCCTGGGCTTTGTGGACGTCCAGAACTGCATGAGCCGCTGAGCCGCCAGCCGCGAGGCCCGCGGGAAGCACCCCTGGAGAGCCGACTGGAACAACACTGCCCGCCTGCGCATGGGGGGTGGGGCCCCCGCCGGCTAGGTGCCTTGGGGGTCGGGGTGGGGGGCTGTGGAGCCTCAGAGCTAGTTAGCGTCCTGCCTAGTTCAGCATGTCACTTGGACTCAGTTTACCTTAGTGCCTTAGACAGAGAGAAGTCCTGGAGACTTCTGTCCTCGGTGGCGGCGGCAGCTCACATTCCTCTCTGGTCCTCCGTGGGGGTGATCGGGGGGGGGGGGGTGTCTCTATCTCCAAGCACTACATTTTGGCCGCTACCTGCCGCTGGGGTAGGCGGCAGTAATGCTGTTACTAGCGTTTTGTAGGCCTTTTGTTATTTAACTTATTCCAAGGGTGCACTTCTCAGCCCTGCCCACCCACCTCCCTCTGTGCCACCTCTGCCTCGGCCCTGTCTGGTCCCGGGCGGCCCGATGGCCCCAGGAGGGTGGGCCTGGCTCTTGTAGCTGGCCCTGCCAGAGCAGGGGCACACCCAGGTGACAGCTTGAGCGTGTCTTTTCTTTGGGGCTGGGGTGGGGACAGAATGGATTGTTCCTTCTTTTGGTGTGATGTTCTATATAAATCCTCCTTGCCTGAGAACTAATATGTTAATGGCCTTAAATAAATTAATAGAAACCGAGTTAATTAAAACGGTCACCTTCCCGACGGAGTCAGGCCTGCCTCTGAAGCATTCCTGACCAGGGGCCCCTGGTTGCAAGTGCACTTCCGTGAAGCTGGTTTTCGGGGTGAGCCCATGCCTCCTTCATTCATTTGAACATCCTGAGGCGTCTAGGGCACAAGGAAAGGTGAAGACCACGCCCTCCCGCTTGTCCCTTCTTGTCCGGCCACCCTGCCCTGGAGCTCAAGGAGGGGCTGTGCACATTCAGGAGGGGGACTGAGAGGGGGGTGACAGAGGCCCAGCTGTGGCGCTGCTCCAGGCGGTGGGAGCCTGAGCACGTGCCTGGCCTCTACAGGGCTGTGTCTCTCTGCAGGCCACCTGGAAGATGGGGTTCTGTGAACCCAGGGTCAGAACTACCACTGCCTCTGAGGCTCCTGTCCCAACAGGCTCTTCCCCACCCACCCCCCCACTCCCCCCCCACCCGCAGCTTTTGGTCAGCAACAGGATGCCTCTCAGTAGCAACGGCTCCTTGTGGTTTCCTCCCAGGGCCTCATACAATCCAAGGGAGCCTGGGAATCAGCCGGCAGACGCCAGCCCCCTGCTGGTGAGGGGCAGGCCAGTCGCCATGCAGGAAGCACCTTGCCCAGACTCTCGGGCCCAGATAGGGAAGCTCCCTCTCCCTGGGGACTTATCCGCCCTGCGCGGGGGGGCCTCAGCACTCTCCCTCTGTCCAGGCTGGGTGACACTCTCAAACCACGAGGCTGGGGAAGGGGGAAGGGCAGGGCAGTTTATTGATGACAGGTAGAAAACTCCACGCTTAGGACCGTGGGTGAGACAAGGACCTCGCCCAGGCCTTGTGCTTCTCCTCGGGACTCTTGGGGGCGAACTTCTCCTGCAGCTTCTTCCACATGCCTTTATTCATTTCTTTAAGCCCTTCCAAGGTGTCTGCAAGAGGGGAAGACCAAACGAGAACAAAAGAGACACGGGAGTTTACACGGGTTCCATGGACTGGCCTCCCAGGGCCTCCCTCACACACGGCATGTTCTGGCCCATGTCCTCAAGGAGCCAAAATCCCTCCTGGCTGAGAGCACTGGTCTAAAGACTCCTCCAGGGCTGACGGTCCGTGCCACTGAATACTTAGGGCTAGAAGCCCATATATTGGTTTCCTCCCGTGGCCAGGACTGGGGTCTGTTACCCTTGGGAAGAAAACCAGTAATTTGCACGGTCCAGTCTCAGCGCTAGTCATCAAAGGGCCCGCAGCCCAGGTGAGGCACAAGCCGTGTCTCTGGGGTGCCTGCCACCTCGCCACCTTCAGCCCAGGGTGGGGGCCCTTGGGGCCACGGTCACCTCTCAGAGTGCCCTTCAAGTCGCTCACTACGGGGCTCTTTCTTGGCCCGTCAGAGGGAGCATTCGGGAAGCTCACTTCACACAGTGGCAATACGAATATGAGACTTGCTGTGAAAACAAATTTTCATTCAGCAGATTTCCTGGAGCCGCATGCCCACCCTGAAAAAGCTGCAGCCAGGGGCAGGGGTGGGGAGCTGCCGCCGGGGCGGGGATCCCGAGTGGGCAGGAGGCTGGGCCTGGAGAGCTGACCCCCCACTCTACCTGCATGTCCAGCTCCCCCCGCCCTCTCTCTCGTGGGGCCTCCAGGCAATACTGGCTTTGGTGCCAGTGACTGTGGGGCTCCAGGACATGAGGGCCGTCAATACATTTTTGAAAGAACGGACAGTGAAATAAAGCCATCCTGTCTGACCAAAAGAACCTCACCCCAGTTTGCCGGGGAGCGCTCTTACAAAAATAGGGTCAGAGCCGACACGCAGCAGCAGGTGACGCCACCAGGCTCTGATCTGCTCAGAAAGTGCGGGCTGTCTGGAAGGTCAGACCTACAAAGCCGAGCTGCGAAGCCTGCCTGCCAGAGGAACAGCAGAGGGAAGTTTCTAGAGCACCAGAAGGCTCCATGCCCTCCCAGAAAAGGTTAGCCTATTTTTGTATACAATATCCTTGGCAATAAAAATAGTAATTTTCCAGAACCTGCCCATCTCAGCCCTGGCTCCCCGCTGCCCTCTTTGGCGGGGGACAATGGAGGGGGAAGTAAGGAGAGGAAGGACAGGCTTGGCCCGGTTTCCTTTCTGGTTAATCAGGGTCCAGCAAGGACTGCAAGCACACCTAGCTCACTCCCTATCTAGCCCGCAGACCATGTCCCCGGGGTCAGATAACACGCAGGCAGATACCCATACACGATGATTGAATGCCTTTTTGTTTTAATTAAAACCCTCATTGTTTATAAGGCCCCCTCAGGACCATAAAAATAAAATTATTTGCCTTCCATCCGGATTTCAACGACTTCCATTTGGCAAATACATATTCCCCTGTTCCCTGCTGCCCAGCCTCGAGTTTAAAAGCACTAAAGATGGATTTTCTGTTTTAAATAATGTCTTTGACCTTCTCCACGTTCAATGGCCAACAAGAATGAGGTTTGTAGTGTCAGAATTTCCTCTGGGCTATTCCACAAGCCTTTCCATCAAGAGCAAAGCTGTCTGGTTAGACAAGTCCCCTTTGCGGCGAAAATGCAAAGAATTTTTTGCACACCGACCAAGAAAGGACAGCAGGCCCCTCGGTACCTGTGGACAGGATGAGCTTGTACTCTTCCAAGGACAGGCCACTGAAGCTTGTGTCTCTGGGACGGGGGTACTGGTCGCACACCCAGGCGGGGGTGGAGGGGAGGAGAAGGAAGAGACCATTAATTCAGCATCCGGCTTGACCCGCCGCCTCCTGCTCCAACCTCCCTCCTGAGAATGTACGTGGAGCCAGACCCTGCGTTGTCACAAGCCTCCCCTGATGACTCTTACTGCATGGTGCCCCCCAGCTCACAAAGGGGGCCTAGTGGTGTCGGGGCTTCTACCAATGGCAAGGCCAGCGGTTTGATCCGAGGGATCAGAGAAGAGGCTTTCTGCTCCTATCAAGATGGACAGTCTGGGAAGGCAGGGGGACCCTTCTGACCTGCCCCCTAGGGCCGTACCCCACCGCAGTGGGCGGAGCCTCAGGTGCTCTATCAGGGCAGACGCAGCAAGGTTAAAGGTCCAACCAGAATGGGCTGACTTCGAGCCCCTGGCTCTGCAGCAAGACCCTCAGACCTGGCGGTCCTCTCCTCCTGGAGCCCCCTGTCCAGGGTCTGGGGCTGGTGGTATGCAGGGGCCAGGCCGAGTCAAAGACCGGGCCTCCAAGGGCTGGCGGCTCACCTTGCACGAGCACACAGTGGCCTCTGTAGATTCCCATCCAGGTTCTGGAGTTCTGACCAGGGCCCATGAATCTGCCTCTCTGACTGACACTCGGGGGATGCCCGCGGGGCTGGTCCAAGGACCACAACGAGCCGCCAGGGGTGAGAACCAAGCCTGGCCCTCCCCTGTCCTTCTCGCTTGCTCTCTATCACCAAGCTGGGGGCACAGCAGCCCAGCAAAGCGGATGAGTGACATGGAAAATATGCACACAGTCCAAAGTGTTGTCAGCTACCCCCAGAAACACGCACTAGCACAGAAAAGACAGGGTTTTTGTTCATAATTAAAAATAGCTTTTATTTGGCTGATCTGAAAGCCGCTACCTGGCACCTATGTTGGCTTGGCTGAAATTACGGGTTGCGTTGCGAAGGAACAAAGCCTGATTCTTTACAAAACACCGAGTAATCAGGGTCTCACTCGTCCTTACTGGCTGAGGGTGTGAAAGAGCAGGCCCACTCACCTTGTGCTTGTAGTGGTTTGAATGGAGTCGTGCTAAGCTCTCGTACATCTGATCACAGGCTTCAGGCTCTGCGATCTGGAAAACAAAGAAGGCCCGGGGAACCTAAGGAACCCAGCTACCAAGCAGACCCTGCCCCCATGCAGACCTGAAGGCGGCCTTCCAGGGAGAGGGGGCCTGCAGTGGGCACAGCAGGGCTCCATTCCCAGCCTCTGCAGGAAGCGAGCAAGGCCTAAGGCTTTCACTTGAGAAATCCCCATCTTTGGAGCAATGGCTTGCCCCGTGAACTCTCCCCCCTGCCGAAACATTCCACCAGCCAGCCAACTTCTGCCCAGCACTGTGGCCCACCACACTGCCAGCGGCATCTGGAGGGGGCCCCCCGGCAGTAAAGAAGGATGGGGCTTTCTGCTCCCTAAAGAGTTAGCCTTGGAGATCCATGCGGGCAGGACTACCCTGACCGAGGGGGCCGCCGGCAGTCGGAATCCACTCGAGTCGGGCAGTGATTCTTTGGTTTGACAGTGAAAACACGGGAGCACGGACATCTAACAGGAGGCAGCCCGGGTGGGTAGGGGGTGGACACAGGGCTGCGACGGGCAAGGGGGCAGCTCAAACTCACTCGGGGGCAGACGGACGGGGCCGGCTGCTCCTGTCAAGATTTACAGCCTGGGAAGTCCTGGGGAGGGGCTCCATCTTCCTGGAGGGGGGCAGTGGGGCTGGCTTTGGGTCCCACCCCGCACAGATGGGCACCGGGGAGTGCTGGAGGCGCCACAGGGACTTGGAGGGGGCTTAAAGTGGCCAGTGCGGCTGGTGCCAGGAGGCTCTGCTCCGCGTCAGACCACATCACCTGGCCTGGGGCCGGGGTTCAGGCAGGAGAGCCAGGGCTGGAAGACAAGAATGGGCTCCGGTTAGATCTTCAAAATGAAATGCATTAAAGAAAGACCCTTTCACGGAGCTTTCAGCAACAACAACAACAACAACAACAAAAAAACCATCAGCACTTTCATCTGTGGGAAGCAGGGAGCGGCTGGACTCCTACAAGAAAGTGATGTTTTAAGATGAAATAGGTGAACTGTGGAGAACCCAGAGAGGCCAGGCGGGCTTGGCTGGAAGGGGCGAGGCTGAGGGAGAACAGGGAGCCGGAGGGCTCTGTGAACAGACCAGGGGGAAAGAAATACTCTGAGCGCCCCTGCTGGAGGCTCTGGGGATACAGGGTGAGCGCTGAGGAGGAGGGCTGTTTGCCCGTGGTACCCCCGTCTTTTGAATCCCACTCCCCCCGCCGCCTGCCAGCCCCTGGCTGGTATTTATCTATTGCTCCTGACATTATTCTGCCAAGAATTCTGAAGGCTTCTCAGAACAAAACTTTCTCTTTTATGTTTCCCCCTGAATTCAAATGATGGATTTGGCCAACTTAAATCCTTTCTCGAAGCCGGCAGAGCATAGAGCATAAATAAATCAGTAGTTACGCGTTTTAATCAGGCAGCTCCGCTTCTGCCTGTGTCTGCGTGTCAGATGAGGTCCCCTCTTTTCAGCAAACAAAGCAGACGCGCCCGTCATCGCGCACGGCTTGATCCGTCCCCAGGTTCGGGCCCCTCATCTGGAGACTGTCCAGGTAGCCACATCAGAGGGAGGGAGGATTACGGGCTGAGGAGGCAGCCAGCGCTCCCTGAATCATAATCAGAGGATTGCGGGGCAGCGCTGACAAGAAAGAGCCTCTGGAAGACCGACAGGCGGCCCGTCCAGGGGAAAGCCCCGCTGGGACTCACCCGGGCAGCGCACCCAGGGGAGCAGAGCGTTTGAAGACGGCTTGTTTCTGCAGCGGGGCAGGCCCACCCATGGACCCCGCACAGAGGGAGGGAGAGGAGGAGGCCGCTGGCCGCCCGTGAAGGGCTGTTGGCCCCATGATCCAGAGGGCGGTACATTCCATCTTCTGCCCGCGTGCTCCTTCCTGGTGCAGGCCTGCCGGCTTATCCACTTTAAAGGCGCCGCGGGGGAAGCTGGTGTCTCAGTGGCGTGCGGCCGCCCTTATGGGAAACAACATACAACATCCAGCCCTCCCACTCCTAGAGAGACCCAAAGACGCGAAGGCAGGGGCGGACACGTTTACGTGTGCCCTGCTGCTGACTGCGGTGCTGTGCACAACGCCCCCAGGGCCCAGCAGCGGGGGGACGGATGACGCCGACGTCATCTACCCATTTCAACAGATTATGATGTGGCCATTGCTCTCCTTCCAAGCAAACCTACAGGGCAGAGTCGGACTGCCCCGGTGGCTTTGCAAGCCTGTAAACGTTTAGGGGAGCAAGAAGCCATAAAGAGGAGAGAAATCTGATATGTGACGCTGTGACATGGATGCGCTGAGTGAACAACGGGACAAGTGCCGCATGACCCCGAGGAGCCGGAGCCAGAAAGGAGCAGGGAGGTGACCGGGGGCTGGAGGGGGGCATGGGGAGCCACCGTTAACGGTGCGGGGTGGTGACCTGGGGTGGCGAGGTAGTGCTGATGATAGTCATAGCACGCTGTGAATGCAGAGTAGCCACTGAACGTCACATTTCAATACGGTCAAAGCGATACATCTTGTGTTTCGTGTGCTTTAACCACTGCCCGGGAAGAGACCCTCATCAGGACCTTGGTGCGCTTGGCCCCATCAGCCGGCGGGGGGGAGGGGAGTGTCACTCGGATCACGCGGCTCTACCGCTTGGGGCACGGAGTCGAACTGCTGGGGTTCAGATCCCGACAAGATCCCTTTCAGCCGTGGGACGCTGGACAAAGACCTTCACTTCTCATCAGTGAGTGGCGATCACCGACCCCCCCAACCAACACAACAGCTGCCCGTCGGTATGTTTTCCACACACAGTTCAGAGACGCCACGAGTCCTGCTGCACTGCCGTCCCCAGTGCCGCTGCCAGCGTCCCTCCACCACCACCACCACAGACGGGCACTCAGTGCTGCATGGGCCCCTCTAGGGCCCCTCCCAGCGCACGTGCCCCGCCCGCCCTCCTGCTGTGGTTGCTATGGAGTCCACTGTCCTCCAGCACTACCCAGAGTATTTTTCTTCTGACCCACTTGAGGGAACAGTCTCTTCCAGAACCACGATTCCATGACCAAATTCAGGACATCTACGGACAGAATGCCACCCTCCAGACTTCAGTTTTACCAATGTCTCAGGAACAATCTCAACAGAAAACAACTCCTTCCACCGGCATCCACGCTGTGTTTGGCTGTCATCGGGTTGGTTCGCCGCCGTGCATTGTCTTTCAGGAGCTGACCTATTTGAAGAGGACTGACCAACCCAGTCTTTCTTTGCAAAGAGAAGGACCAGCAGTCCCTAGTCTGCGGGTGGGGGGAGGCCAGCGGCGGAGGAGAGGGCTGGCGGCTCTGGAACGGCACAGAGACGTGCACGTGCCCCACTGGTGTCCAGGTCTTCTCAGGGGGGCAATGGTCGGGCTGGGAACCTTGGGCCTATGGCTCCCTGTAGTTCACACACGAAAGGGGGGAGAAGCAGAGGGCGGGTCACCACCACTGGGCCGAGGGTGCCGTGGACAGAACTGCTGGACCGGAGTTGCCAAGGAGGATGTGGGAGGGTGCCCCAGGCACAAGGAGCAGCCGAAGCTCATGCCCAGGGGATGGTGGCGAGGTGTTACCGGTGGGGCAGCGTTGACTCCCATGGCTGCCCCGTGGGCTCTCGGGGATCAGCCTGTACACCACCTTCAGCGGAAGCACAAGGCCAGGACGGCAAGCAGGCCTCGACCACACCTGGGACCTTCCCCAACACCCCCAGTCCCCCCCTTTCCAACCCAGCTCTGAGGGTTGGAGTGCACACGCCCCCCGCCCCTCCATGCCTCTTTCCAGGCACCCCTCTCTGGGGCTCGCAACACAGCAGTCAGACACCAAGGCCGTGCTGGGGCAGGTCCTTCAAAATCGCTATCAGGCTCCCCCAGGTGCTCTTCCTCCTCAACTTGGCTAACAGGGGACCTCTGCCTGAGGACTGGTCCGCTTTCCTAAGCTGACCGGGGGCGCATTCCCCTTGTGACAGGCAGCCTGATCCCTGCAGGGCACTGTCCCGTCTAAGTGGCCACAGGGTCCAAGTGCAGCACACCGGGACCTGCTGAGCGCCTTCAGCCTCCCACAATCCCCCCCGTCAGAGCCAATCTCTGGGATACGTCACGTCATGCCTGGAGTGCGATCAATACTCTAAGAAGGGACCAGCCCCCCGCGAGTCCTAAACATGGACCTGTCATCCGATGTTCCCTGGAGTCGGGAAGATGTCTGCGAGGTGGCTGAGTGGGGGGGACGGGGTGAGGACTGCCGAACTCTCGCCGCCTGTGAAAGGTGGAGCCGGGACTAACTCTGGTGTGGAGTCCCCTCCAAGAGCAGTGGTGGAAGTCCGCTCCTAGCCGGAGCACAGCCACCACCCAGCGGTGCACGCTGCCCAGTAAGTGTGGGCGGTGATTCCAGACGCAGACCGATTAGGAAGAAAGGCCTGGTGCTCATCTTCTGAAAGCCATTCACCGAAACACCCTGTGGCGGTCGTGTACTTGAGGTCAACTTCATGACTGAAGGTGTCTGGGTGGAGTCTAGCCTGTCACTCTGGAGATAGCCAATGAGGTCTCCGTGAGGGCATGGCTTTCTCCTGTGAATTCCGGGGAAGTCTTGTGGTATTTCCCAGTTGCAGAAGAGGGACTTGATTCACTTCCCTGAGACACGAACGACTGACAAGACAAGATGGCAGTGTCCGAGGAACCAGAAGAGCCGGAGGAGAAGCCACACGGCCTTACCCTGATGGAACCAGACCTCTGACTCCGGAAAATCCACAGAGAGACCCGTGCCAGCGCTAAGAGGTTTCTATGACTGATAGATAGTGCTGGTGGACCCTGAGGCCTGGAAATGAGGAGCCATGAGGGGACCCCTGCCAGGGGACCTCTGCACCTGCTGGCCTGTGACTTCGTGAGTCGAAAGGAGACGTTATAGACTGATATCGGGCACATGGGCTAATATCAGACTTATGACTTTGGACTGGACTGGGTTGGGATGCTTCATCCATGTCCCATTCCTCTTGTATAGAAACCTTTCCCTTATATCCATATGCGTGTCTATGAATTTATCTCTCTAGTCTACCCGGACTCCCACACACCCTATGGGTGATCCGTTATATTTACGCAGCACTCTGTCCTGTTGTGCACAGGGTTCTATGTCCTGAGTTGGGAGCCAACTTGAATGAGGCTAGAAGCAACAGCCACCCAGCGATGGAGGCTTGCCCACGACCTAACAGGGCTTCGGCGGCACTCCCTGTCCAACCCCAGCAGCCCGGCCTCACGCCTCCTCCCCCACCCCCACGCACGGATCCACACGCGCCGGCACACACAGGCCTGCGTTTTGAAATACGGCTTCTCTGATGAAATGCACCATGTGGTTTTAGAAATGTCCCTGTACGCAAGCTCTAAATTACCTG
Source organism: Nesogale talazaci (assembly GCA_004026705.1). NCBI lineage: Eukaryota > Metazoa > Chordata > Mammalia > Afrosoricida > Tenrecidae > Nesogale > Nesogale talazaci. The sequence continues at coordinate 28,666 of PVJH01017603.1, read as the reverse complement.
ATTTTGTATTCACACCTAATGAGATTACGGACATTTTAGGACTAATAGCAGTGCTGGGTTTGAAAAAGGCAGCAGCAGGGACATTATGAAAAATTCAGCACTGCTCCCTAAATGTGAATAAAATAGATGTTCAACTGACAAAGTGTCCTTTATAGCTCTATTTTTGCTCCTTTTGCATTTCCCCTGCTCAGTCGTCAGTAAATTTCTCTTTACCATATTAAACTTTTATACATACAAATCTACATCGGTGCCGCAGGCACTGATTTCGATTTTCAAAATTGAATTTTGGGTGGTGACAGCAATTGGTACAGCGGCCCCTATTCTAGTCACACAAAGGGACGCATAAGCACTTTTGGGAAAGGGTGCCGCGAATTGCTTTGCTAATTAAGGTGGAGTTGGCGTCCATCCAGGAGCATCTATGAGAAAAGGCGCTTGTGACTTGGTAATGAACTTATGAAACGAGTTCGTGGTCTGTTATGGGGACCTGCTCCCTTGGATTTAATTGGAAAGATCTTTCTTGAGCACCCACTAAGTAGAGAGCGGTTGTGGGGCAGGTAAAGAGGAAGACCCCAGGCCGGGCCCGGCAGGAAGGGAGCTGGCCATCAGACCGACCCGTGCCACAGGCTGCTGCAGGGGCCCAAGGCGGGGCACGTCAGGTCACTGGGTGGAGGCCAGTCTCAAGGCTAGGGGCAGACAGCACACCAAGGGTGTCCCAGCGTGAGAGAAAGCCGGCCCCTGCATGGCCTTCAGAGCTGGACCTTGGGATGGGTGGTGTGAACATCTGAGGGCTGCCTGGGGGGAGGAGGCGTGAACCAGGCACAGGGTAAGCGTGTTTCAGGCAGGCAGGGTCTTAAGGTGAGTCCAGGGAGGACTTCAAGGGCCTCCTAGCAAGGCACTACGTTTTTGGAAATGAGAGAAAGAGAGAGAGAGAGAGAGAGAGAGAGAGAGAGAGAGAGCGCGCCAGCCAGGCAGCCCAGCATCTACACGCCATTCTCAAAGGCTAACAACTGGCAGGTTTGGGAGGCAGTGAACGGACAGTGTCACTGAAGCTGGGCTCCGTGTTGGGGTGGTGCTGGGCGAGCTTGCAAGCTGGCTGGGAGAAAGGTCAGAGAGCACTGAAGGCTTCAGGCAGCTGCCAAAGGTAAAGGGATGGCTTTGACTGGGTCCTTCCAGGAGGGGTCCCTAGATGGGGAAACCTACCCAGGGCACGCCCACCCCGGCTCCAAGGCCACCCCAAACCCTGGCCCCGGGGTCCGGTCTGACAGTGAGCCTTTCTCCGGCAGCACCAGGCCTCAGTGCGTCTGAGCCGCGCACCCTGGGATGGGCAGCTCATCACCTAGCCGGCAGTGCACAGCGCGGCTCCCCGACTCAGCAGGACCGTAACCAGCCTCGCAGCAGAGAGAAAAAGAGAGAGGGGGGAGAGGTCTGCACTCTCATAAGAGGAGACCCCCTACAACTCCTCCTCGACTGCTGCTGCAAGTTACCTGTCAGGGTTGGGGGGCAGCACACTGAGGGGTCCTCACCACTGCCAGCATGGTCTTCCCAGACAGCTGGGGAGCTCCTTGTCAGGTCAAGGAATGCCGGGGGGCCCCACAAGATTATGTAAAACCTTCACCTTCTCCTCAGAGAAGCTCATTACATGACGATGAGCTCAGGACCAGGGTCGAGTCTTGAGTCTTTCAAAAGACCTGATCTTTTGTTTGTGTTTTTTGGGCATCACTGCTCTCTGGCGGTGGGAGTGGGAGGCCCAGCCCCACTGCTGGAATTGAACCTCCGTCCCAGTGGGCCGCAGTCCCACGCACAACCTCTACGCCACTGGGGCTCAGCCCCAAAAGGCCTGATCTTAATTGCTCCTGGATACAGTGCAGGTACGAGATGTGCCTGGTGGGTGAGCCCCCTCAGGAGGGCAGCGGGCTCCCTCGGCCCCTTCCTCAGAGCTGCACCCACGCTAAGAGAGTGGGTGCTGGTGCGAGGAAGGCCCCTAACGAACTCATTCAAAGGATCTGCTCCTCTGCCTGCAGAGAAGTCAACGATTACTGCTGTCTGAGCCACCTTCTCCCCGCCGTGAGCCTCTGTGATTCCGCCCTGGCGCAGCAGGGAAGATGATTCACTGTCTGGGAAGGGGCACACCGCATGCATTTGTGTGCCAAGGACCTGGTGTGCAGCATTCCTGCCTCCTCCCCTCGGGGTGGGTCCAGGGTGGCACATAAAGACTCCCCAAAGGCACTGTGAGGCAGCCTCAATCGAGGCGGTGGCTTTTGCATTCTGCCGTCAAGTCTGAACGATTCGCTGGCTTCCTCCAGACACCCGTGAGCTGCCTGCTCTGATAACCCACCTACCAGCTACTTTCTCCCCTCTGGAAGGTCCTGGCGGGAGAGGGCTGGGGCAGCAGGCGGGGTGAGCACAGGGAGACTGACTCTCCAAGGCAGGGAGCGGGGACTTGATGTGTGTGGAAGAAGGGACTGTCTGAACAAGCAGCTTGCTCTGGGGGAAGGGTGGCGCCGAGGGCCAGGGGGCTGGGTCTGCTCCACTCCTGCCCCCGACTCCCGTGGGGTCCCGAGGAAGCAGTTTATTTTCCTGATTGTGCTTCCTTGTCTGTAAAATGGAAAGACTGACAGCCACCTCAGCATGGTGAGGTGCTAACCAGCAAGGCAGCGGTTCAAAGCCACCCACCGCACTGTGGGAGAAAGGAGAGACTGCTCCTGTACGGGCGGACGTAAGCCTCCCTTGGAGACCCGCAGAAGCAGTTCTGCTCGGTCCTGTACCATGAGTGTGCTGAGACCTCAAAGGATTCGATCAATGAGCTCATACAGACTGGACCATGCTGCTGCTGCTGCTGGTTCGGATGGAGGGTGGGCTGCTGGTCTTTCTCTGGGAAAGGAACAAAGAGGATGGGAGGGGAGACGTGCCTCCCAGGCCGCCGGTCTTCTAGAAAGCGGCCCCGCCCGGGGAGCACCCCGTCTGTAGCCAACAGGTCCAGCTCCTGCTTAGCCAGGTGCCTACGACAAACCCCCTCTCCCTCCTGGTCCTCGTGGACGTGCGGGGGGCTGGGAGAGGGAGACTCACAGAGCCACCTTCTATTTTGGCGGGGGCTGCTGCAGGGCTCACTCAGCCCCGGCGGCGCATGCTCAAGTGACATCAGGGTGAGAGCGCAGGACAGGGACCCTGGGGGATGGAGCTGCCGCACCAGGACGCACGGGCTCTTGCCACCAAGAATGCATCCATCAGCTCTGTGGCTTGCCCCTGCGACCATGACGCGAACCTCAGTGCGCCCACGGGGGAAGGAGCCTGGGGCTAGCTCACTGGGTGACGGCGAGGGGTGTCGGCTCCAACAAGGGCTCTCTCCCTCCCCTTGGGACCCCTCTTTCACGCACCTTCCACGGGGTGTGGCACAGGCGGCCCTCTCATCACCAAGGGGAAGCGTGCCTGCCACCGGGGGCCCAGCCTCCGCCGTTCTCAGCCCGCTGGGCTTGCAACGTGGATTTCGCAGAGAGAGCACCGGTGTGCGCCTGCCCAGCTGAAAGCCCCGCGGAGGCTGCACCATGCTTAGGTACCCTTTCTGCTGTTCCTGCAAATCTCTCTCCCCCCCCCCCCCCCCCACAGTAGCCCTCAAAAATGCACTCTCACGACTCCAGACCTACAATAAACATCTCCATCCAGTATCGCTACATGTGCAACTCCACTCAAGCCATCTCTGTCTGGTGAGCCATAACCCATCGTTCACGTGGCTCTGTTCACTCAGACACTTACGGAGTCTTGTATTGGCTATTTTAGACACCAGTGCTGCTCCGTTACTTTGGCACGTGTTCCTGGAGTGCTACAGTGACCCTGCTATTGGACCGGGGGAGAGAGGGCGGCACACTGCTGGTAACAAGGCCAGTCAAGCCTGGCACATGACTGCCCCACCCTATCCAACACCATCCCCATCGGGCGCGGCATCTCTTCTGCACCAACGGGAACCCTGGCTCCCATCACCCTGTGTAGCATCCCCAACACACACATCCTTGCCCTCCACAGGGGTCCCGAGCAGCATGTACATCTTTACAGGAGAAGCCAGCCTCGTCTTTTTCTGTCAAAGTGGCTGCTGGGCTTCAACTGCCGGCCCTGAGGGGAAGAGTCCCGTGTCCAATCTACAAACCTACCAGGAATCCTTGACCCCCTCCTACCCCAGTACTTCCCCCATGGAAGAAAACTCAAGATTCGAGTCCTTTTCATTTCTGCAGCTGGCAAAGCGAGCTTCCTTATTTTAAAAACAGTCCCGCCTATCTGCTGAGCATTTGCGCTGGCCACTTTACACACATCCACAACCCTGCCCACCGCTCAACCTTCAGTGGGTGGGCCTGGGGTGGCTGGGGTGATGGAAGCTGCTCTCCCGGCATTTCAAACCCCAGCAGGGGCTCTCGTGGTAGACTAAGGCAGACTACCAAGCACTTCCTGGTCACCTCCGACAAGGCAAAACGAGAAAAGCCCTGGCCACCCAGAAGAGCAGAGAAACACCGTGTTATATGGTGCTGGGAGTTGAGCCCTTCCGGCTGAACCGCAAAATGCCATCGGGAAAGGAGTTAATGCCCCCAAAGGAAAGTGGACTTTAATGATGAGGACTGAGTAACACTTTCTGCTTTACTGGACAGAGTTCATTTGCTGTTATAGCATAACTAGATATGAGAAGCAGCAGTTGTAAACATCCATTAATAACCAGAATTTGGAATGCGTGAAGTATTGAAACTAATCTAGGAAAACTGGAAGTAATCAAAAATGGAATGGATCTCCTCGGCGTCATTAGTGAGCAGAAATGGACGGTACTGGCTATTTGAATCAGACGGTAACGTGGTCTATTATTCCAGGAAGGGCACAGCATTCATAGTTCAACATAACATGCCACACTCTATCCTGAGGTGCAATGTATCAGTGGAGGGGGGCTTCCCATCCATCTCCAGGGGAGATTTGTGACTATGACTCTTACTCTAATTTATGAACCAACTGCAGTGTGGGGAACTGAACACCAGGAAGAGGGTGTATGGGGGAAACTCAACATTCACAGGGCTCTGGGAGGCCAAGGGTCCCGGGGAGGAAACCTTCATGTTCCCGGGCTGGAGAGGGTCCCACTCACAGTCTCCTCAGTAAAAGTTATTCCCCACGATATTCCTCCCTTCTGATAAGGAGCAAAGATGGTCCCCCTGGAGAATGACTCAAAGACATTTAAGGTCAAGCCAACTCAGAGACCAAGGTGAGGCAGCCACCTTGACTCCAGGGCCTGTCCTTGTTACCTTTGTGCCTTCCTGTTAAGTGCCTCTCCTTCCTATTGCATGCACACCCCTAGCTCATCCCCCTCCTGTTACATGTATGCCTACAGCCACTTCCTGTTATGTGTAGGCTTGAAATGACCTGCATGTTTGAGATTACATAAGCTCCTTCTCACGAGTGTATATTATGTGCTCCCACTCTCTCTCTGCTCGGGCCTGGCTCCTGAAGTCATGACTGAGAGGTGAGCCTTGGCAATGCTTTATGTTGTAGGAGGTCTCTTTAATTTACCCCTCAGTTACACACCTGACCCTCAGACCCAGTCGGTTGTGGGGACGCTGGTCCCCCACACTGTAGGTGAAGCCAGTGGTAAAGAATTCGAACATTTTAATCAATGTCTTTGGTCTGCAATGGACCATGCATGCCCTCAGGACGCACTGGTAGTCACTGGTGATGGGAATGGAAAAGTTGGAAAGAACCAAACCATGGCTGGGAGATCCGGACGTGGTGACGAAACGGGATGGATGGTAAGACTCTGCAAGACCAATGACTTACTCATTGCCAATGCCATTTTCAGCAGTGGCAAACTTGTGACCTCCCTGGATCGACTCTTAATGTTATAAAGAGACAGTGAAGTCCCACCATAGTCAGAATAAGGCCAAGGGCTGGCTAGGCAGCAGACCATCTGATGCCAAAGGGCGTGCTCAAGTTGAAGCTGGAGAACATTAAAATGAGTCACACGATCTTGTGCATATCTCACCTGGCCCGTCTCAAGAACAGACTTGACGCCCTGAACACCAATGAACACCAAGCTGTTGCAGTAGTATACGGACAGAATGGACGCAGAAGAGGCGGCGACAGATGGCTCTTGGGGAGAACAGAGCTCCCAGAAAGATGTTTGCTGGCCTTCTATCGCCTGGGCGAAGGCCACTGACTGGGTGGCTCCCACCGTCATGGAGGACAGTTAGCAGGCTGAGAACGCCAGGACACAGTGGACTGCGCTCACACAGAGCCCGTGTGCCCACCAAGAGGCAGTCACGTGACTGGCAGTCATTTGGCGGGGAGACGGCGCGGTCTGACATCAGGAGCGGGGTGTGCCAGGGTCGGGCCGCTTCGCCTTGCTTATTCACTCCGCAAGCGGCACAAAAGAGTCCAAGGAGCTGGACTCGATGCAGACAAATCAGGATGGGAGGAAGATCCCCTGGCCGCAGAGGACGCAGCCTCGCTTGCTGAGAGGGAAGGCGGATGGAGGCACTTAGGACTGATGAGGATCTAGGGCTACCGCCTGCAGTCAGGATGGCCACACAACACGAGGAAACCAAAAGACCCTCATGATTAGCTCCACAAGCAGCGTCATGACACAGAGAGGAGAGACTGACACTGTCAAGGCTTTCACTCTACTTGGATCTCCCACCCAGCGCCCAAGCAACCACCGCCAAGAAATCAGAGGACATACGGCATCAGGCAAATCTGTAGCACCCAATATGGGAGACCAGTGAATAACTGATGCCCTCGAATGAAGACGCTGGAAGAGAACACTGACGGTACCCCACGGACTGCCAAACAAACAACACTGTTTGGAAAAAGTTCCTCAGAAGCAAGGATGGCGAGACTTCATCTTGCACTGCTTCCGACTGTTATCAAAAGGGACCAGAGTCTTTGGAGAAGGTCATATAAGTAAAAGGCCAGTGGAAAATTGAGGAGGCCCCTCAATGAAACAGACACCTTGCCTACAGCTACGGGCTCACACATGACCATGGCTGTGAGGCTGGGCAGTGCTTTCTTCTGCTGTGCACTGGGATGGACTCAACAGCACAAAGACACCAGAGGGGAAGGAGGGAAAAAAGTATCACTTCTCATCTCCAGAAGCCCGCACGGAAGATTGCCAGGGCGTGACCAATTTCGACTCAGAGGGACCCCATAGCAGATAGTAAAAAGCCACCTTAGAGCCTAAACCTTTCAGGTACAGGCAGACTCTTGGTCAGAGGTTCAAATCCACCGGATGCAGAATCAACGCTGCCCCCAGGACTCCTCAGTAGGGAGTAATGGTACAGTCCTACACATCTCCAGTTTGCACAGTTGGAACTGGATGATTTTCACCTTCGAGAACTTCATACTTTGGGGGCAGTGTTTGTTATCGAAACGGCATGCGGGCCCCGATTAAAATGCCAGCCCACACATAACAGAGACCCTGGGCCGAGCACTCCATCCACTTGGCTACCCAGTCAGCGATCTGGTGACAAGGAACCCACTGTGCCTGTTCTTATTCTGTGACGGCCGGGCTGGGCTCTGTGTCCGGCGAGGTGATAAGAGAATATATTCCTGCTTCAACAGGTCCTGGCTAAGGTTCCTACCAGTCCTCTCTACCAAGCGTGCGTGCGTGCGTCTTATTTCATCTCTCTGACCTGTTGCCTGAGGCCCTGGCTCAAATAACTGCCTGCTTACTTGACATTTCCACTTGGAAGTAAGTCCACTTGACATCTTAAATTTAATATGTCTAATCAAACTTGGACGTTTCTTCCCAGACTCTCACCTGTTCCTCTAGCAGCTGTTCCAGTCTTAGCAAATGCCATCACCTTCTAGCCTGTTGCTCAGGGGGCAAAAAAATTTAGGTGTTATCCTTAGTTCCTCTTACCCTTTACCCCACATCCATTAATTCAGCAAGTCTTATGGCTTTGACCTTCAAATTCCAGCCTGATTCCATCCACGTGTCCTTCCTGTGATGCCCCTTTCATTCAAGTCCCGCACCATCTCCTGCCTGGATGACCACCGTAACCTTCCGTCCAGCCTCCTTCAATCCATTCACCACATCTGATCAGAACCAGTTGCTAAAACAGATTCTAGCACACTGTGACCCTTTTGTGTGTCAGAGTATTAGTACGTGTCCCCAGGGTTTTCAAGGGCAGATTTCCCAACAGATCACCAGGTCTTTCTTATGAGGCACCTCTGGGCCGACCAAATTATCCTTTCGATTAGCAGATAAATGTGTTCACCGTTGATGACATTCAAGGACTCCCCTAAACCCAAGTGATCGTTGAAAAGGAGCCTATTAGGTCATCTCGGTAGTATGACTGGACCCCTGTAAATGGCTTCCCACGTGTTCTTAAAACATGGCCTCACTGCAGCTCACCACAGGGTTGACGGTGCAAATCCAGCAGCAGCTCTCCAGGAGCAAGGCTGGGCTTCCTACTCCCACCAGGGCAGCGATGCCACAAAAACAAACAAACAAAACACCATGGCCTCTGAGACTCTATATAGCGGCCGGCTCCAGCCTTTTGCCTCCCCTATTAATCTGGAACTCACTCTACCCTTCACACACCTGCTTTCCCTAACACGCCAATCTCTCCTGCTTCAGGACCTGTGTGCGTTGTCTCTCTCTTCCTGGAATGCCCTTCTGGTCGTGGGCACACTAACAGTTTGTCGTTAGGTTAGGTCTGAAGTGTATTATCCCTTTAGCAGGACCTCACTTGACTACCATCGGTCATGTGACTCCCTTGTCAGGGGATTCTCCTTTATATGCATATAAATTTATATGCATATAAGTTCTCCTTTATATGCATATAAATTTATGTGCATATAAGTTCTCCTTTATATGCATATATATTTACATGCATATAAATTCTCCTTTATCTGCACGATGCTTATCTGGCCCGCCTAATATGAGGGGGGCTTCAGAACGCTCAGAGGAAATCAGAAGGAAAAAAGGATGGAATTTCCCCGCGAACTTCCCGAAGCGCCTTTGCACGTTTGCGTGTGCTGTGTCCTGAACCTGAAGGGACACTAAATTCGGGCGGCGGCTACCTGGAGCGCAACTCCTGGGTTTTGAAAACGTGGCCGCGGGGAGTCCACGGGGTGCAGCAGGGGGCGCCCTGCGCGCAAGGCCGGGGCGTCGCTCGCCAGCTCCCCGGCGAGGCGGGTCTGCGCGCACGTGCCAGTGGGGCGGCGCGAGGGAAGACGCACGCATGCGCCGTCCGGCCGCCGGCGCCGGGCCCTGCCTGGTCCTTCCGGTGCCTCCCCCTCTCTCCCCCTCCCCCACCGCCACAGTCCGGTCACCTGCGTGTTCTCTCCCTCCCGAAAGGCCTGTGCCACCCGCTGCCGCAGGTAAGCGCCCAAGTCCCGGCCCCGTTTGGTCTCGTCCACGGGCCATTCCTCACACAGCTTAAGGAAACGTCGGTAGCGGCCGGCCGCCATCTTGGGCCCCGCTGGTGACCGCCCCCTCGGGGGGGGGAGGAGTCGTCGCGGGCGGGGGGAGGCGGGGCGGCGGAGGCGCGTGCGCAGTGAGGCTGGCCGGCCTCGGAGGAGGAGGAGGAGGAGGGGCCGCGGGGGGGGGGGGGGGAAGCGCGGCGCGCGCATGCGCGCTCCCGGGGGGGCGCGCGCTGCGCTCCGGTGAGGGGCGCTGCTGGCCCGCGTCTCCACCCGCCGCGGAGCACCCTCGGGCGAAGTGGGCGTCCCTGTCGCAGTTGGCCGCGCCTCTCGGGACCTAAAAGATCCTCTTCCGAGATCCCTGCGAGTTTCTCAAAGAGGAATTGGCTCGTCACTTGGGGGTGAACGCACTGCTCCTGGGTGGAGCCCCCCAGCCCCGCTTCTCAGTCTTCTCCCCGCCCCTGCACCTGTCCCTGCTATCGCTTGGTGGCCCAGGGCCCCACCTCCTTCTGGAATCTTCCGTACCTCTCGTCCTGCTCTCTCCCATCACTTGTCCCTCCCCAAGGAGCCGTGGTGGCGCAAGTGGCCAGCCATTTGGACTGCGAGTCGCCAGGTCTGCAGTTTGAGGCTACCCATCGGTCTTAAGGAGAAAGAAGAGGCTTTCTCCTTTTTTTGTGTGGGCATCACTGCCCCCTTGTGGGAGTAGGAGGCCCAGCCTTTTTTTTTTTTGCATCACTGCCCCCTGGTGGGAGTAGGAGGCCCAGCCTTTTTTTTTGCATCACTGCCCCCTGGTGGGAGTAGGAGGCTCAGCCTTTTTTTTTTTTTTGCATCACTGCCCCCTGGTGGGAGTAGTAAGCCCACCCTTTTTTTAGTTGGCATCACTGCCCCCTGGTGGCAGTAGGAGGCCCAGCCTTTAGGAGGCCCAGCCTTTTTTTTTTTGCATCACTGCTCCCTGGTGGGAGGAAGAGACCCAGCCTTTTTTTTTTTTGCATCACTGCCCCCTGGTGGGAGGAGGAGGCCGTCTTTTTTTAATTGGCATCACTGCCCCCTGGTGGGAGTAGGAGGCCCAGTCTTTTTTTAATTGGCATCACTGCTCCCTGGTGGGAGGAGGAGGCCCAGCCTTTTTTTTGCATCACTGTCCCCTGGTGGGAGGAGTAGGAGACCCAGCCTTTTTTTCATCACTGCCCCCTGGTGGGAGGAGGAGACCCAGCCTTTTTTTTTTTGCATCACTGCCCCCTGGTGGGAGTAGGAGGCCCAGCCTTTTTTAATTGGCATCACTGCCCCCTGGTGGGAGGAGGTGGCCCAGCCTTGCTCCTGGAGAGCTGCTGCTGGATTTGAACCGCCCACCCTTTGGGCTGCAGCCCCGCATACAACCACTGCGCCACCGGGGCTCAGCCCAGAAGAGGCTTTCTTATCTCCTTTGTTCTACTCCTTCCCTCAACGAGTGACAGCCTCCGAAACCCCTGCAGGGTCGCCAGCAATCAGGATCCACCCGATGGCAGTGAGTTTGGATTTGAGGGTTTAGCCTCCCAAGCCAGGCACTTTTCCCATGGTTTCCTGGCGGGCATCCCAGCTGGGTGGGATTTCACGCTCGGCTTGAAACTTGTTTTTCCCAAACCTTCTCTATACACTACCAGCTGCCGCCAGGTGGGGGGTAGGGGGGGGAAGTCCTGATTTTTCTTCTCAAAAGAGTGCCTCACCCATGGACAACAGGGAAGTGAGTGACCGGACACGTTAGACAGTGTACAATATGAAAAAATAATAACAATTTGTAAATTATTAAGGGTTCATGGGGGACTGGGGGAGGGGAGGGAAATATGGGGAGCTGGTACTGGGGGTCTAAATGGAGGGAGGATGTTTTGAGAGTGATGATGGCAACAAGTGTGTAAATGTGGCCTGCATATAATTGATGTATGTACGGATCGTGAGGGGAGGTGTATGAATAAATGATTCATTAAAAAAAGGGAGGGAGAAAGAGGAGCTTATACAAAGGGCTCAAGTAGAAAATATTTGGCAACGTGTATACAATATTTGGCAACAGGTGTACAAATATACTTGATACAAATGATGTATTGAATGTTAAAAGAGCTGTAAGAGCCCCCAGTAAAATCATTGGGAAAAAAAATATCGCCCCACCTTTCACATTTTCCTCAAGGAATACCCCCCCACCCCACCCCCCACTTGGTGTCGTCCCTGCCTAGCATTCAGCCAGGACCTCTGTGCACTGCTACCGCTGCTCCTCCCTTCTACCCGTGCCTGCTTCGTAAAGGGGACTCTTCAGAGACACCTCCTGCCTTCAAGGAGCGCACGGTGGGCTTGAGGACTGACTATGTTGTTAAGTAAAGTTCGAAGTGACAGGGACTTTCATTGAAGTCTTGAGGGTGCTAGGCGTTGCTAGACAGGAAGCTGTCTAGGCCAAATTATTGTTTATTGCTGTTGGATTTAGGATTTGGATGCATGAGAACTGGAAGGACACGGAGCTTCCAGAGGCAGGAGGTTGGCGGGGTTTATACCTCAAAAACCCCCACACACAGCCACCGTCGATTCCAATTCATCGTGAGGGACCCTCTAGAACAAGGTAGGACTGGCCCCGTGGGCTTCCGTAGGACAGAGCAGAACCTCCCATGTGGGCTTCTGAGACTCTAACTCTCTATGGGGATGGAAAGCCCCTCTTTCTCATGAGGAGCAGTGGCTAGTGTGCTTGAACTGTTGCCCTCGTGGTTCGTGGCCCAGCACACAACCCACTGTGCGACCAAAGGCCCGTGGGTGGTTTTTAGCAGGACGCAGCCACAGACTTCTCTGAAAGTTGAAAGGCCAAGAGGACCTGTGAATCCCGGGGGCAGTGAAGCCCAACCTGAGGCCCTGGGGAAATGCACTCAGGGCCAGCTGCCCTGGCCAACGCTCCACGGGCACCCACCGCTGTATTTGTAGCCACGTGGTTTTGACGCTGGCCTGAGGCCCTAAGGGCAGGGGTTGTATCTGTTTACTATCCGTCTCTTGGGGCCTAGAGCCGTGCCGGGTGCCCCGAGGCCCCACCACAACTGGGCTTCGAGGAGCACCCAGCTGACTGGCAGCTTCTGGGGTGTGGGAAGAGTGACTTTAAGTGCCAGCCAATGGTTTTCATCTCACCGCGCCGCAAGCACGATGGGAAATGAAGGAGAACAACGACCAGATGCCTTCTGCTAAGGCAGTGGTTCTCAACCTGGGGGTCGAGACCCCTTTTTTGACGGTGGTGGTGGGGAGGGGAGGACCCTTTCGCAGGGGTTGCCTAAGGCCATCAGAAAGCACATATTTCCGGTGGTCTTAGGGGTCAAGACACGGCGTCTCTATCCGTCATCTCCAGGCGGGTCCGCCCACCTAGGGGTGCCTGCCACGAGGACTGTTACTCATGCTGTTACACCATGCTTCAAGACAAAATTTCATTTCTTCGTCATTAGAAAAAAATATTCCACAATCTGTAATTACATTTTGTTTTTTTGTGATTAATCACTACGCTTTAATGATGTTCATTTTATGACAATGAAAATACATCCCAGTTACATGGCAATTTATAACAGTAGCAAAATCACAGTGATGAAGGAGCAGCAAAAATAACTTTATGACGGGGGCCGGGTCACCACAACAGGAGGAACTGTGTGACAGGGTCGCGGCATGAGGAAGGCGGAGAACCGCTGGTCTAACTGGGTAACTCAGGAGTCCCGGTGTTTACAGTCCGCAAGTTCAGTAGTTCAAAACCACCGACCCCCTCCTGGGGAGAAAGACGGGGCTGGCTATTCCCGCAAACGAGTTCACGCCCTGGGAAGGCACAGGGCCGTTCCACCCTGGCCTGGAGGATCTCTGTGGGTTGGTACCGACTCAGTGGCAGTGAGGTTGGTTTGGTTGGTTACATGGTTACTCAGCCCACAAACCCCAGCCAGGGTCAGCAGTTCGAAAGCAGCAGCTACTTCCCAGGAGAAAGATGAGGCTTTCTGTTCCCGTAAAATGATGTCTTAGAAACCCACAGAGATAGTTCGTGCTAGCCTATCCTTTGGGGGCGGCTGTGAGCCGGAACTGCCGAGATGACCTTATATGGAGTAATGCAAACTGGAAGACCCCGGGCGGCACTGCCAGGAATCCCCCGCATCCCCGGTTGGTAGTTGAAACCAGCTATTCTGAAGGAGAACGGTGGTCTGCTCCCAGGAAGACTTAAAGCCTTGCCCACCCTCCACAGGTTCCACGATCAGTTGGGATCGACGCCCTGGCAAACAGTATTGAAAGCGCCAGGGACTGCCGTCCAAAGGACAAACACCTCTCCTGGAACAAGCACAGACTGTGTTTTGTTCCATTATATGGAGGGTCATGTCGGGGCGGGACTGATCCAGTGTCTCTGACACTGACAGCAACTCAGTTCCAATAGTCTTGATGCCAGCGGGTTTGGGGGTGGTGAACAGAAAACATCAACGTGAGGCCTGGTATTTAAAAGTATTAGGACGCTGAGCCCCGGTGGCATAGTGGTTGTGCGCAGGACTGCGGCCCACTGGGGTGGAGGTTCAAGTCCCGCTCACAGGAGCAAAGGCTGGGCCTCCTACTCCTACCACCAGGGCAGTGATGCCTAAAAATAAATAAAATAAATAAAAATAAAAGTATTAGGACTTTGAGGACAGCACTCCCCACCCAGCCCCCCAGACGTCCAGTCCATCCTCACGCCTACGCCAGAAAGGGTTTCTGGAGCGGAGGGCCTCATTTTCCCTTCACGGAGCAGCTGATGGGTTTGAACCACCAGTCGGCCAGCTAGCAGTCCGACGCCAAAGAGAAACGAGCACCCCGCTCCGCTGCATTTTACATCCAAGAGACAACAGTCAAGCACAAAGGCAACCACAGTAAAAGGGTAGCCACGGCTATTACTTATGGAACACCTACACGGTGCCAGGCACCGCGCTAAGTGCCGGATCTGTTTCACTCAATGACTCTATGCCAGGCAGAGAGCAAGACAGGGTGCTGGCTGAGTCCGCAGGGATTGGGGCCGGGGTGGGGCCTGGGTGATCCGGACCAGAGGTCTGAGTCACCCCAGGGGGCGACCCCATGGAGGTGGCAAGAGGGGCCAGAGAGAGGGGCAGGAAAGGCAAGGGCTTAGCCAGGCGCCCCTCCTTGGCTGGGTGTTGTGAAAACGGCCTGGTGAGGGCAGAGGTGACCTCTGGCTGCCCCACGGCCCTTGGGCAGAGGTCAGACCTGCCCCCTGCCTCCATCTTTCTCGACCTATTCTGACACCAACCCCTTGGCTCACCACACCCTATGGCGACGCTGGGTGTGATGGTGCATTGCAGCGGCCACACAGAACTCACCGACCACGCTCACAGTTATGGGGCTTTCTTAGAGAGGGTCACAGGTTACCGGAAGTCAGGATCAGTAAACGGGAAGGGGACAGTCCCTGGGACACAGCGGCGCCTCTCCCCAGCCAGGCGCTCAGCGTCTCAGCCACGACGTCTCCTGTTGGCCTCTGCCACAGTCCCATGGACCCCGCCCTGCTCATGGTCTCCTGGCCCCAGCCTCTGGTCTTGGCCCAGCTCCTTGGCTTTGTCCACAGTGCCCAACACGCCAGACCAATGTCTTGGACGGACTCTTCTTCCAGCGGTTCTGAGATGTTCGTGTGGCCAAGACAGCTCTTACCCTTAGGACTATATAGATAAATTGGAATTGTAATGATAAATAGCCACAATGTGAGTCCCAGGTACCAACCCCCAGGCCAAACTCACTGCCAGCAAGTCGAGCCAGCAGGACTGTGACGCCTGACAGGGGGAGAGGAAGCCCCGTCTTTCTCTCCAGGAGTGCCTGGTGGTTTTGAACGCCTTCCGCGCTCGGGACAGCCAGGTGGCTCTCGAAGTTTTAGCGCCTCCCTGGATCAGTCGGCTGTCACCGCTCCTGACACCCACCTCCAGGCTTTTTCTCCCTGGAACCCCGTGGGGGCGCGGGCAGGGGATGGAATCGCCGACTGGCCTGTGAGCAGCTGAGCGTGAGCTGTCATAACACTCGGGCACACGTCCCCTTCTGCTCCTGGCACCTTGCGACCCAGGCCGTCTTGCGACCCATGGTGCCGCTCAGTGATAAGTGCCAGTATCACCCCCATTTTCCAGAGTGGGAGGCTCAGAGAGGAGAAGGACTCACCCAAGGTCGTTAGCTAGTCAGTGATGCCTGGGACTCGGACGGGGGCTGCACCGCTCTGGAGAGGCCTTGCTTGTCTCAAGGCTGTTGGCCGGCAGGGGCACAGAGCCGACCAACCCACCAGCAGACCCCAGTGGCTCTCAGCTGTGTTTCTGGGGGGCACCGGGGCCCTGGCCGGCATGTCTCCATTGGACCTGATTCTCCTCATCCCAGGCCCGTGGGTGGTTCGAGCTTGTCAATCATCCAGCGCCAGTCTGGGCACATGAATAGGGGCAGCCCGGTGGTGCCAGTCCCTGGGCGAGTTGATGGCCACTTTCACACCCACCTGCCGGCTGCCATTCACTCCCCGGCTGGGCGTGGAAGGGAATGGGTCTTTGGGCTCGATGGCGCCCAGATGGCTCTCTGTAGAAAGGAGGCGCCCTCCGGGGAGGAGCAGGGAGGGAGAGCGCTCACCGCTTCAGTATTTCACATTGTAATGATCCCCGTAATCTCGCCGCCAAACGGCACATTTAAATCGCTGCAAATGTAAAAATACCGCTTTGTAATGCTGCTGTTAATAATGTAAACATTAAAAAGGAATTAAGCACTCAGCTGCATTGTGGGGTCCCACTGCCTGGCGGCTGACTCTCCTTTCAATTTGCCCTGCTGGAGGTGCGCAGGGGCCACAAGACAACTCCTGCCCCCTGCCCCCTGCCCCCCACCCCAGCTGAGCCACAGGGACTGGGGCTGGATCTGCCTCTGTGGAAGTCTGAGCTGCTGACTGCCCCCTGGAAAAGTTGCCCAAAGGGACTGATTCTGGATGAGGGCATCTCCCCCTCCCTCGGCTTTCATTCATTCTGGACTGGGCGGTGTTTGGGCTGTGCTGGGGGTGGGGGTGGGGGGCATCCAGACGGGTGGCCCAGTGTCTTCAAAGACCCTCAGCACCTCCGAACTGAACTGTCTGCCCGCATGGGTCTGCTCCCCCCCTCACCCCCACTTTCACTGCTCAGAGGTCAATGTCCCATCAGGGAGGCCTGCCCCCTCCTCAGAGCACTCAGCTGTCTTCTCTGGAGAGGGCCTGGGCCTTATGGGGCTTAGCCATCTCCCAGCATACCCATGGATATTCAGAAAGTTTCTGGGGAGGCGGGGGATGGGGGAGAACTGAAAGGTACTGGTATTTTTCCATGAGCTTTGGAAAGCCTCTTGCTGTTTGTTGAAGAGGGGAATCTGAAGTGTCTTTGCCCTCCTGTGACCCCCACCCCTTTAAGATGTCCCCCCTGAGGAGGCTGCCAGAGAAAGGCTCAGGTGGGAGGTTTCCAGAGGCCCCTTGGGGGACCAGCTCACCAACTTTCTGCAGCCAGAGAGCTAGGTAACAAGGGAGGGAGGGAGGGAGGGAGAGAAAGAGAGAAGATGTCTCGGGCTGCTTGCTTCACCCCCTCCCCTCCGCTGATCCTTGACACCCACGCCTGCAGTTTCCCTCGTCCCCCAGCCCCACCCCCGCCTTGTGTTTTTGGCAACCGAGGATGCGGATTTTAAATCAAAAGTCCGAGGTCTAGACGGCCGGCCGTGACGCGCCGCCGATGAGCGGGCCTGCCGCGTGCGCCAATTTGTCTTTGCAGACGGCGTCCTGCCCTTTCCAGCGTGGTCCGAGAGGCTCTGTGCAGCCGGGAAGAGTGATGGGGCTGCCAGGGTGCTGCCCAGAGGCCCAGGGCTTCCTGATGACATTGCATTATGGAAAAGCTGTAATAACATTCCGTGCTTTAGCCGCCTCTAAATCACACAGGGGACACCAGAGGGACGCACGGGGTGGGGATGACAGTCTCCCAGTTGTCCTTGCTCCTGGCAGCAGCGACGGCACAGGCGGGTGGCTCTCCTGAGGCCCTGATGACCCACAGGGGTTCCTCCAGTTCGCCTTTCTCGGGGACCCAGTCCCAGTCCTCGGAGGGGCGATGGAGCCAGGGTGACACTAAACCAGACTCCCAGGGTCCCTAGCCCACAAGTGAGGACACAAGGAGAGGGATCTGGATCAGAAACAAGAGCCCTGGCACCGCCAGGCCAAGCCCCCTCCCCTCTCCACCTGCCCTATGTCTCTCTCCCTCAGGTTAGCCATCCTCTTGACCTGGGGTCATCAAACTACGGCCCACGGGCCACATGCGGCCCGCCAAGGACATTTATCTGGCCCGCCGGATAAATACTTTTGCTGCCGCTGCCTGTTCTGCTTAGCAGCTGACTCATCCTGGTCCTGGATGGATTTGTTCACAGTTTTTTGTTTTTTTTTTAAACTCTAGTCCAGCGCTCCAACGTCCTGAGGGACAGTGAACTGGCCCCCTGTTTAAAAAGTTTGAGGACCCCCCCCCTGCTCCTGACATAAGGCTTATGGAGAAGGGGAGCTGGCAGAGACGGGCCGACTTCTCATCATGTCTGGTTCCTACAAATACAGCTCAGGCCCCCGGCATCTGGGTGGGACCCACGACCAATTCTAGCTCACGGAATGGGGTACCCCAGCCCCACGCCGCCTGGGCTTTCGGCACCAACAGAACCTCAGCGCCTGTGTGTTGACGAGGCTCGTGTCAGGGGGAGCCAGGTAGCCTGAGCTCCACAGTGCCCACTCTCTGTTGAGAGGCCTGGTCAGAGCAGGGAGCTCACCCCCGAGGGTGCGTGCTTGCTAACTGCATGTTGAGGAGAGAGCTGCCCACTCGGGAAGGACGACCAGTAAGTGGTCTGGGTGAGCAGCCGCCGCCGAGGGGAAGTCAGACGTTCTTTTCAGGGATCTAGGCCCTGGCATCTCTACTCCTCTCTCTCTCTCTCCATCTCCCCTCTGTGTGTGTGTCCCACCATCTCACCCCCAACCTGTGCCTCCCACACATCAACCCTCTGCAGCCAACACAGACCGCTGGCTGTTTCCTGAAAAGAAAGCTGGGTTCCACATGTCCACGCTGGCCTGCCCTTTCTTGCAACATCTGCCTCCTTCATGATCACCTGTCAGGTTTGACTCACTGTCAAGGCCTGGCTTAGACCCCTTCTGTGTCCTCCCCCCACGTGGAGGTGGACCGCACTGCTGCTGCCCGCCCTGGGTAGCACTCTGTACAGGTGGGCAGATGATCCTTATGACTGGGTAGGCACCCATTATCTTTTCATAGGAGTTGTGGTGGTTGTGTGCTTATGTTAATTTCATGATTGAGATGGAGGGGTGGAGTCTAGCCTATTAATTGGGAGATAGCCATTGAGTAGCCAATGAGGCCTCCGTGTGGGCAGGGCTTTCTCCTTAGACTTCTGGGGAATTGCGCCATATTTCCCTGGTGAAGATGAGATGCTATCTCCCCACTTGTTGGGAGTTTGTCTCAGAGACAACGAACTGCGGACAAGACAAGATGGCAGCATCCAAGAAGCTGAAGGAGCCGGAGGAGAAGTCACATGGCCTTGCCCTGATGGAACCAGACCTCTGAAGCTGGAGAAGCCACCTGGAGACCCCTGCCAGCGCTGAGTTGTTTCTACCACCACTGGATGCCGTTGATGGACCCTGAGCCCTGGAAGCTAGCAGCCACGGGGAGACCCCTGCCAGTGCCGGGACTCTGCACCCACTGGTCTGTGACTTCATGAGTTGGAAGGAGACTTTATAGACTGGTATCGGACATATGGGCTAATATTGGACTTATGGCTTTGAACTAGACTAGGTTGGGATGCTCTCTCAATGTTGCATTGTTCTTGTATATAAACCTTATCTACAAGGTTATATATTCCCTTATATCCATATGCGTGTCTATGGATTTGTTTCTCTAGTTTACCCGGACTAACATAGGAGTCTTAACTCTGTTATTGCTTCTTAAGGACAGCATCAGCATCTCGGCACTTGTCTTGTGTGTATGTGTGTGTGTGTGTGTGTGTTTATACAGGCCCGAGCCCTGTGTTGTGTGGTCCAGGTACTTGGTAAATGTTTGTTGGACGGATGGATAGATGGAATGACAGGAGAAAAGGAAGAGGGGAGAGTCAGAAGAATGAAGTCACAAATGAGTGAGCTGCTTGGCCAGATTTTCCAGATTCTCCCCCATTCCGGCCTCCCTCCACCTGCTCTGCAATTCCACCTTGCCTCTCACAAACCCCTGTTCTGATTGGGTTGGTCTGTTCACAGACCCACGAGCATGCCGGACTTCCCCTCACCCTCCCCTCCCGCCCCAGCGCCAGCCATCCCCACTCCTGTCTTCATCCTTTGGGACTCAGATGAGGTCTCACCTCCTCCAGCAATTTCTGTGATGCCTCTGTTCTCGGCCAGCCTTTCCCACTTTAAGGTACGGGCTTGGCCACCTGCCCCGTGCATGTCACCTGCTGGGGTGGGTCGTTGTCGGTGCCCACGTGTTCGTCTTGCCACTCAGCCAGGGCTTTACCTCCTCCAGAGCGGACTCGCCCACGGCAGTTAGCACGGAGCCCCACAGGCTTCCTGCTCAGCAGCATACAGTTGCTGGATTATTCAGAGACCACGCACTCCCACCATTTCCAAGCCAAGATGGAAGACATCAAGACCCCCAGGCCTGCTGTGCTTTCCACACTTTCGTGCGTCCTCCTTCCCGGGTTCTGGTCTGTCGGGTGGGCTCTCCCTGCCGCGTTCCCCCATTGGCAAGACGGCTGAAAGGAATGGCCTCACCCTGCCACTGGAGTGTGTCTCTCTCTTTACAACCCCTTGAGCTTTGGCAGGGACCTCTTTCAGGAAGAGGTGCTCCAGGCTGCCAGGCCTTGCACGATTGGGAGAGGAAGGGGTCCTCACGCAGAGGGCACCGCGGGTGTTGGAGTAGTGGCGAGAGAGAGAGAGAGAGAGAGAGAGAGAGAGAGGCAGAAAGAGGAATGAAGACATGGCCTGCCTTGGCCACCTAGTGCTGTTGTAAGCAGGAGACCCCGCAAGTGGCTGTAATAAGCAGAACCCTGTTTTCTCACCGTTGCGGAGGGTCGATGTCCAAATCCAGAGGCCCAGCACCAGGGGAGGGTGTTCTCTGTCTGCCCCGGAGGGGGGCCCTGTCTCTGCTGAGCTTCTGCTCCTGGGCCATCTGCACATGGCACGGTGGTGTCTTTCTCCCCTGCCCTTTGTCCCTGCAAAGGCCTTCCTTCACTCGAGACTCACGCGACACTCATCCTGCTCACTGACTACAGAGTTTATCACCACGGGCGGGTAGGGGAGGGCCAGAACTCACAGCATGCGTGTGTGTGTCCCCGGGTAACCCTTCCATCCACAGTCCAGCCATGGAGCGTGGCGGCGGCCCAGTGAGTGACAGACCAGGTTCCTCCGACCTGCCATCTCTGCAGGAGGCTTCAGTGAACTTGGCTGCGAGGTTGGAGGGAAGGAGTCCATGGCAAGCAGCAGGCGGGCTTCCTTCTTGCCATTAGCAAACCTTTCGTCTCAGTCTCACTCCCTTCTGCCGCCCACCAAGAGCACCGGGCACGCAAATTAATCGCTTCATTACCCAGGCCAAACACAATCAGGCAAGTTAACCTGCCCTCAAGTCCATATAATGTATTCCAAAATTAATCAAAAGTTGTTTATTCTCTTATTATCCGGGTCCCTCCCGGCCGGAAGTAATGTGGGTTTTGGAAAGTGCATGGTAATTACCCCCGAGAATCCAAAAACTGTCCTTTCATCTTGCATTTTACCAGGCCCACTTAAAAGGACCCCTTCCCACGTCTGGTGCAGGCCTGCTTTGCAGCTGCATGCAGCTATTGTCTGAGCCCCCCGCCCCCCGCCCCCCACATGCCAGGCCCCCAAAGGGCTGCAGGAAAAGCAGCAAGCCGCTCCTGCTGTATGCTCCAGGTCACCCATAAATCCAAACTCCCCAAACGATGGGCTGGCCAGAATGAGCAAACCAAAAGGGTAAGACGTGCACCAAGTAATCACTGGTGACCTCAGCAATTTTACCAACAAGTTTATTTCCCTAATTGGGGAACGTATTTCAGTGCTTGACTCAAGGGCCTTGTAATAGGTTTCCACGCTGCAAAAGAAGGAATTAATTAGGACTGTTTGCTCTTTGTCCTGTATTTACACTTGTCCCCCAGTCTTGTAAACATCGCCCCTAGACTCCGTGGCCCTCTTGGCTTCCACCCTCTAACACCCTCCCCCTCCTCAACGTACCCCTGAAATAAATAAGTAGGAAGCAAAGAATGTAGTTGAAGTCGGGGGCCCCCCTCTGCATGCCCAGGGCACCCCCCCCCCCACTGGAAGCTGCGTCTTCAGCAGGGGGATCTCTCCATGGTCAGAATCTGGCCGACCTATCGCTCGGGAAAGCAGTGGAAAGCCTGGGGTGCGGGTTCCCCCGGGCTCCAGTCTGAGGCCGCCCTTGCCCCTTCAGACCCGGGGTGCAAAGCACGGCGAGGCAGGCAGAGGGGTCCCCCTCATCGTCGCTGCCCAAGACCCCTCCCCGGGAGGGAAGTAGCTGTCATCCGCGCTGCCTACCCTCCACAGTGGGCAGCCCCTGGGAACAGAAAACCCCGAAGCATCAAGGCTTCTCCAAGGAAGGTCGTGTGCTTTGTTTGGGTCTGTCTCTCAGCTGGCGCGAACTCCCGGCCCCCTCCCTGGGCGCGGTACTGGCCTCTAACCTGCTGAAGTGCTTCCGGAGGGCGCTGCTGGACACAGCCGGCGAGCCCCGCCAGGCACCAGAGCTGGTTGCTCCAGCGGCTCTTGGCATAGATAGAGGTGGCTTTTGAAGGCAGGTGGGAATACCCCAAAGCGGAGGTTTGTCCGGACAACCCTAGCCACCAGTCGGTCCCCTAGGGCTCAGCGGCCGAGAGCATGGATCCGCACAGGGGCCGTGACCCTGGCCTCTAGCTGAAGGACGATCGAGGGGGCCCGGCCGGGCTCCTCCTGCCGTGCCCAGGGTCCCCGCCAGCCTGCAGGGTCGAGGGCACCTCGCAGCACCGCCGGCCCCCGAGCAAGGTCTATTCTCCTTCCTGGATGTCCTGCAGGATGTGCAGGAGATTCTCCAGGCCGAAGATGTAGCCAGGGTCCGGCCCCGCGTCATCGTCGTCGTCTCCTTCTTCGGCGTCTGAGCCGGCGGCCTCCCGCCAGCAGCCCCGGCGGGTGGTGTGAGCGAAGTCGATCATCCGGACGTCCACCGGGGCCTGGGCGGCCTCTGCGGGGGCCGGGCCCGGGGCGGGCTCCTGGCCGTCGTAGGTGATGAGCAGGGAGCTGGAGTAGAAGCGGTAGCTGCTCTGGCTCCGGACGACCCCGAGGAGAGCCCTGAGCCGGCCCAGGAGGGGCCCCAGGAGCTCTGTGCGGAGGCGCGCCCCGTCGTGCAGGAACTGCCGGAGGGCTTGTCGGAAGCCGGCTGCCGAGAGCGTCCTCCCGTAGTACTTGTCCTCGCAGAGGAAGCGCTTCTTAGCCGCCTGGTAGACCTGACAGGCCAGAGGAGGAGGAGGAGGAGGAGGAAGAGGAGGCGTGAACCAAGGCATCACAGGTGGACAGGCCTGAACTCGGCCCGGGAGCTGCAGGCCGAGAGGGGCTGCAGTGACCGCTACGCTGCCCTGCCAGTGGGCACCAGCGTCGCCTCTCCCCATGAAGGCGCCTTCTGTGCACGCCTCGGCTGGCCCACGCGAGGACGCTTTAGTCGGGCTCTGGAACCACAGCCAATGGCCGTGGAAAGCCAACCAGAGTGAGCTCTCCCCAACCAAGTGCACGGTCAAGTCCGTTCTCTGCGTTCTCACAGGAGCCCGCCATGGCCCTCAGAGGTGGGATGGGGTGAATTGCGTGGGATGCCAAGTCAGGTCACTGAGGGGGTGGGGGTGGGGCTTTGAGGCAGCTCCAGGTAGCTGAGGGGTCCAGGGGGCAGAGGGAGAGAGGTTGATGACACTGTCCCCTCGCCCTCCCCTGCCATGTCTTGGGCACTAGAAGGAACAGATGGAAGGAGGGACGCCGTTGGGGGGACAGTGACAGCCACCCCCATCTCATTCCAGTGGCACAGACAGGAGATCCTGAACCCAGGCCCCCAGTGGCTGGCATGGCGGGAGGGTGACTAGCCCCAGATTAGGTGCTCTGTTTACGGAAAGTCCGTGTCGAGGAAAAGCACCAAACCACAGATCGACCTGGCGTTATCTTTGGAGGGCTGGGGACCGGCTGCTAAATTAGCTGTCATAAATACATGACAGATCTCACTTTCTAAATAAATCAGATCAATTTCAGGAGGTGGAAATCCAGAGAGAGATTCCATTTACCCCACAAATCATCCCACTCCATTCTCTTGAGGACTGCATTCCAAGCCTTGCAAGGGACATCTGCGCGACAAATTTATAGACTCCACTTCCAGCTTCAAGGGGTGGCAGTTTCAATTAAGGAAAGCTATAACGTTTACCGTCAGACCCGTGTCTGGTTTTGCTGTGAGTAGACAAGCCCAGCAGAGTGAGTGAGTTGGCGGGGCTCGGGGTGGGGGGGGGGGGGAGTTTATTTCCTCCCGCTCTCCGGCAGCCCCTGCTGTACTTACAGCAGAGCAGCAGAAAGGAGGGAGCCCGGCACCTGGGCCGTCACAAGTTAACCACTCCCAGGCCTGCGTGGAGCAGGCGACAACCTTCCCACCTTGCTCTGCAGAACAGGCAGCAAAAAGCCTCCGGGAGGGGCGCTGAGGAGGGGCGGGTGCTGTAAGAATTCAGAGAGCAGGCTAGGAGAAGGAGGGGTTCCAGCTGCATCATGGCCTGGGAGACTGAGGGGGCAGGAAGCCGGGCACACATGCTGTCCGCTCACTCTCAGCCCAGGCCGGACCCACGGGGCCACCGTTGAAGGTTTCAGCTGCCAGACCCTGAGGCTGAGTGTTTTTTTTCTCTTGTGCATCACTGCCCTGGTGGGAGTAGGAAGCCCAGCCTTGCTCCTGGAGAGCCGTTGCGGGATTTGAGCCGCCAACCCTGTGGGCCGCAGTCCCGCACACAAGCACTGCGCCACCAGGGCTCAGATGAGGCTTGAGTGTTTTAAGAGGATTTCAACACCACCACCTGACTGCCGACTGAGAGGGGGGTGGTTGGAAGCTCCCTGGCCGTAGTGCCACAGGGGAACGAGCTGGCAACCGATCGCAGCCTAGAAAACCCGACAGGGTCCAGTCCCCCTCGGGCAGGGCTCTCTGTGGCTGAGAGCCGGCACAGTGGCAATGGCTTTCATCATTTTCCCGCCGACTGCGCGTGCCAGGCCCCCTCCCCCGCCCCTCCCTCCAAGCACAGGGTTCATAAAGGCAGCAGCGTCTGGGTCAAGGGGTCCCCTCCCCCCGCAGCGGTCACCCCGGCAGCGGCCCGTGGACACTGACCTGCATGCCACAGATGCGCATGCCCAGGCGGGCCGAGGTGCTGTGTGCGCACTTCCTCATGTGGCGGGCCTTCTTCTCCTCTGACGCGTCGTCCCCGTGCTGCCGGGTCCCCATCTTCAGGTCCAGGATGCAGGGGTGCTGGTACCGGGACACCACGTTCTCTAGCAGCAGGAACCCTGCCGCACCCCGTCAAGGAAGGTTCCACTGACCCCCCTGGAGGCCGCCGGCCCGCCCGTCTGGGAAGATGCCTGGGCCCCTGGCCCGTCAGGAATTCAGCCGTATTCACTGTGTGGGCTGCCTCAATTAAGTCCCTTTATTGACGGGGCGCTTATGAGTACAAGCAAGGTTTCCTTGCCTTTGTGCTCTCAGGGTGGAATTTAAATGCAGGTGTGCCATTCCTGGCAGGCCATGCCCAATTTGCATTTTATGGCAGAAGATCAGAGGGCTGAAACCTCACGTCACCGAATGGGCCAGTACCTTGTGGGAGAAGTGGGTTGATGTTCGCTCAGAGATGAGTTGCAAGGAATATTAATTTCAGCAGAGTAATTATCCTGCAAAAGCTTCTTAGGGATTAAGGCTGCAGATGTGTCTTGGTAAATACTGTGAAACCAGCTGCCCGCTGGCCCGCTGGCAGGCAGGAGCCCGGCAGCCAGGAAGGGGCAGCTCAGGCCTCTATGTGCCCGCTGGGGGCACGGTGGCCGTGGGCATGGTGGCCTGCCCCTGTAAGGGCCACCCCCTCCACGGAGGTGGTTCCTGCACAAGATGGCTGCCTGGGAGAGTTGGGAAGGATAAAGGGGAGGGAGCAGGGGTGGGGACTCAGAGCTTAGAGCCACTGCTGCCCCGTCCAGAGCGGCCTGGGAAGACACTCAGGCAGCCCATCCTGACACTAGGACTTGGGAGTTTTCCTGGAGGCATTTGATTTCCTCTGGGCCCCTGCTTGAGGGCTCACATCCTGCCCCTCTCCCCCCACTCCCCAGTGGAGGGGCCTGGGGAGGGCAGACAAGGATACGGTGCTGCTTGTTCTCTGGGTACTCGGAGCACAGGCGGGTCAAGTGGGCCTGGTGGCAGTGCAGGCCCCACGGGTTGAAGCACATCTCCACCTGGCTCCCGCTGGTGGCTGTGTTGAAGTGGAACTGGGACCTCAGGAGAGCTGTGGCCGGGCTGCAGAGGGAGCACAGGGCGGTCAGGGAGGCCGTGGGCGAGAGGGGACTGGCCGGGTGCTCCTGGGCGGCTTCCCATGCGGGTGGGTGGGCTGGCTGCCTTAGAGAGCTGCTGTCTGCACGCCCACTGGGCCCTGGTGGTCAGACTCACCATACTGCAACCCTTTGGAGGGGCCGCGAAACCCCAGAAGGCTTCATTAGAGTCTCTCCCTCAGAGCCGACCCCAGCCAAGCCAAGCTGACTGCCCTCAAGTCCGTGCTGGCTCCTCGCCACCCTGCGTGGGTTTCCGAGGCCCTAACTGTGGACGGGAGTAGAAATGTCAAGCCTTTCTCCCTCGGAGCGACTCGCTGGTGGTTTTGAACCCCGTGGATCTCAGCCCAACGCCTCACCACCAGGGCTCCTTCTCAGAGAGCTGAGGTGGTTCAGATGCAGGCTTAAGCGATCGGCAACAGTGAACTTCTTAAAAAACAAAATCTTATTCTCCAGGCGACAGTGTGGGGTCAGCTGCCTCTCGGCCACGCCCGGGCCCTCCCACATCAGAGCCCGCATCAGAGGGCTGGGGTCTTGGGGCCTGTCCCTGCAGCACCTCGTGAGTGATCTCGGGACCCGGGGCCACCAGGAGGGCTGCCGCAGAGGGTGGGCCTCGGGCCCCCAGAGCCCCCCGCCGCATCCGGGCCTCCCGTCTGCTAAAGGGAGATAATGCGCACGGCTTCCTGACATCGAGCCAGGAGGCTTAATGAGATCCGTGCGCTCCGTGGGGAAGGGAGGTGTTTTCACGGTCTCAGCTGCTCTTTGTTCCCCATCAGTGTTTTAGGTGTCCCTGGGGAGGCAGGCTCTGAGAAAGGTCGGTTCGCGTGGCTGCCATGGCAGGTGACCTCTCCCATCGCCTCCTGTGCCCACGGAGGGCCTGGGGAGGGGGCGAGGGCTTTCCCCGGCTGGCCCGAGGTGGAGGGGGGAGGAGACTGCCGAGAGAAAGCCGCCCCCTCGGTCCTTTAATTGCCACAGTTTTGTCTCGGCGAGAAAAGGGTCTTTAATTCCGCGCACAGGAGCCCAGTGTGGGAGGCTGCCTTGGCATCAGGTTGAGAGATACAATGTGCCTAATCCCTCCCAGACGGAGCTGCAGCAAGGAGAAGGCCCTGTCCCTGGTCCCACTGGTGGTTCCAGCCCAGCCTGCCTCTGGGTCTCTCATTTCCTCTGCGCCAACGTGGGCCCCGGCACGGTGGGAGCCTCTCAGGGCCCTGCCAACCTCACCTCTCCGAGAGTGAGTGCGCCAGCTGGGCCAGGGGGCCGGGGCCACCATCGATGCCCCCGGTGGTCTTCTGGAGCGTCTGCCAAATCGCCACGGCCGCCGCCGACTCAGAGGAGGCCTTGAGGGGCCCCGGGGCCTCCTGCAGGGGGCTGGCAACCAGGCTGAGGTGGCCCCTGCTGTCTCGCCGGAGGCCCACGCTGACAGTGCCTGCGCGACAGGGGGAGACGGGGGTGGGTCGACTTCTAAGTGACAGGAGGCAACGGTGACATCATTCCAAGTGGTCAAGGAATGGCATGTCCCCCCCCACCCCCCCCCACCCCCCCCCCCCGCTCTGGAAGGGCTGTGGGACCAGCGTGGTCTAGCTGGAACCCCGTCCTGCTCCAGAGCGAACCCAGAGCCAAGGCCCTCTGCAGCACACAGCCCCAGGCCACTGGTGGCTGGCTCTCAGCCCAGCCCCTGCACACTGCATACAGAGCCAGCCCTGCACGTCAGCTCCCCTCCCCCAGCATGCCACTGCCCACCGCCGACCATCGGGCTGCTGTCCTCTGTGCTGCCAGGGGCAGGGCAGGAGAAGGGGGGCTTCCAGTGGCCCTTCCTCTCTGCCCCTCTATCATAAGCTGGCCGTCACGGCCTGCTGACCTCCACTGGCCCAGTTCTTCCAGAGAGCCTCCTTAGCCTGCCGGCTGGGGTTCTGGCCTCTCAGGGACCCACCCCGGGGTCTGGCCGTCACACTCTTACTTGGCCATTCCCTGTGGTTGGAGAAGGTGCAGCCAGTCCCTGTGAGACTGCTCCCGCGGGAGTCCCTCTGAACCCCCTGGGGCTGGAGCCAGGCACCAGGGACCCCGAAAGTAGAGTCCCCAATGACCCTTGATCAAGCGTGCTCCCAGGCCTTCCCCTCTGAGACACTGGCCAGGTAGGTCATCAGCCCTGGCACCCACATCGAGGTTTCCGGTGGCAGAGCCCAGGCCTTCCTGTGGGGGCGGCATCCCTGGCCGGTCTCCCCAGAGTTCTGATGGTGCTGGGGTCTCTGGGTAACGGCGCAGGGGACGGACCCCCACGTGGTCTTGTGAGCTCCCAGCTCTCTAAGAGCGGTGGGCCATCGCATGGCCTGCAACTAACCAATACTGTAAGCCCCCCAAACCCCCCCTCACGGTTTGCTCTTTCTTCAGGCCGTGGCGGGAGGTAGGAGAAAAGCGCCCTGGGGTGCTGTGGTTCTGCTCAGACTGTGCGCCCCCCTGGCCTCCGCCCACAGGCATGAAAGAGAAGATCACCAGGTCCCGGTGTGGCCAGTCCCTGGGCGTCACGCTGCTTATCCTCGTCACCCAGCAGGCACGTCTGCAAATCGTCCCTCTCCACGCTCCTCAGCCAAACCCTGCCGATGCCTCTTCGCTTTCCCCTGGGACCCTGCCCCCCCAGCCCCTCTCTCCTCCCCACCCACCAGGGCGCAGGCAACCAGGCCCTAACAGCTGTGAACGTGAAGCGCCCTCGAATGTCCC